>VXBZ01012881.1:383735-461655 GCA_013399135.1 Heliornis fulica | reverse complement strand
TTTTTTTTTTTTTTTGTGACACCTGATCCTGTGTCACGAAGTGCAGCCATGAAATACGTGATTTTTCTGCTGACTTAATTGGAAACTGAACTGCACCTTTATATAGAAGTAAACAGGGTTAGTGGAAAGATGGACATTCATGTAAATTCATAGATGTCTAGAAACTAATAACTATTTCATTCTATACTTAATATATTATGATATGGGGTTTTGTACTGTTTTAACTAGTATGAAAGAAGTGGCATGAGATGAGGGAAGTATTCACTGTTAAAATCCCCATGGAACTCATTATAAAGATGAATTGATTACAATACTGAGAAAAGAATGAAAAATTAGACTGAAAACAAAAGAGAATATCATACGGGTTTTGCCCTTATGTTTTAGGCCTTTTTTTAATATGCTCTTGTTTCATTGCGTTTTGACATTTTTGTTACTTGGCCATCATTGAAAATTTATTTGTAATGCCAGAGAGGATTCAGAAAACAGCATAAAGGCTGAGAGAAGTGCAGTAGAACTCAACAAATTGAACTGATATTTTTGTGAGGAAAATGGATTTTCATGTTACTCTTCAGCAAAACTTTCATTCAGTAATTCTATAAAATATGATCCTTATTGCATCCACAATGAGAAAAAAGAAAAAAAAATAGAGAGAAAGAAAATAAAGGACCTATAGAATTTGACCTATAGACCACATGATACAAAATTCATTCTGATTCTATTCAGCCTACATTCTTCTAGAAGGATTTGGGACTTCCGTAGATCTTGTGTAAGATCTGCCAATGTGTGTCATCCCAAAAAGCCCCAAAAGCCTTTGAGTGGGCATCTGAACAAGATCTAAAATCTTTCACAAATACAGTGGCATCTTGGATACTAGCTCACAACTGTACATACAAATGTAGGTACCTAAAACTTCTTTGTCGTTCATCCACATTAGCAGTTGTCTTACTTTCACTATAAAGGAAAGCACACACAACACCTGTTTTAAAATTCAGGATATGACATGTGGTTTCCCTAGAGTGCATGGTGCTTGTCTTATTATTGTGCAGACATTGGCTAGCAATATGCTGTGAACTGAAAACAGGGCACCAGCATCATGATGTTGCATGAAATTATCTAAAGGACAAAAATTATAGTAGTATGAAACATAAAAGGTTATCGAAACTGTTAATAAAAGTATCACTTCTGCAGAAGAAAGATTCCTTGTAATGCAGTCAAAACTGAGCTACTTGTGATTACAGATCCAACAATACAAGAAGCATTAAACAGAGACCTTCTCAGTTACTTTGTGTTAGACTTCTCAATGATTTTGCCTTGGAGTCCCTATTTATACCTTATGGCATTTGTGCTTAACAAGGTCTTATATCTGTCAGATTAAAAGCAAAAATACTTGTTTGAGTTTTTATTTTAAATAATTAAAATATAAAATTAATCAAATCACATTTTAAATTCCTTGTAATTGGAAGGATATGGGAATCTGAATTCTTTTAATCATTATGCTAGACAGTCACCACTTTGTATGCATGACAAAAGCTTAAGTATAGTAAGTACCTGCAGCTGTTTTGTAACAGATGGCTATAGTCAGCATGTGATTTTTTTTTTCTTATTGCAATGGAGTGCACAGCACTTCATTCAATGACCCAATTAAAAAAAAAACAAACCAAAACACACAAAACCCCCCACAAAACAAAACAACAAAACAAAAAAACTAAATAAACCCCACAGTCCACTGACCGTTTTAAAACATGCAATTTATCTTTTCTCTCCTTTTGCCTTACAATTGCCATATTGCTACATCATGCTATTTCCTCAGCTTGGTTAAGACATTTTGGGGTTAGTATTTTTCAAGACTTCTGCTTGATAGGTTTTGAATTAGTAACAGTATTATTATTAACAGTACCTGTTGCAGACATTCTCTACTTTGAAGGAAACTTACACTCATAGTCTTAAGATTTCATTTTGTGGCTTTAAAATTTTATAAGCATTTTAATTTTGTTGGAAGAAGGGCTGGGAATCAGGAATATAATCATCAGGTGAGATTTTTCCATGCACAGTATAAACCTAAAAATTATTCAATTGATCTGAAACACCAGAAAATGAGAAAATTAGTCCAACCTACCTTAGAAAAGTTCTAATCTGCTCCTGTTGGAAAAGAGGACGGACCCAGAGACTGTGAGCGGTGGCTTTAGAGATTTCTTAAACTATAGTCTGTAGTCCACTGCTGATAAGAAATAACATTTAAAGCAGATCAGAACAAAAAAATTTCCCTGTAATGAAGTTTGATGCACAACTGCCTATAAAAGTTTATATATGTACATTACACATGCAAGTCACTAGAAATCCTTAGCTGAACAACTAGACTGCATTTATTAATTTCTAGTTTCATAGTGATGCTGATTTTTTTTTTTTTATGCTAAAGCTACAAATATCTTTTCTCATAAGTCTTCTTACCATTCTTTACACAGTTTTAGTGGGCTTTCAATGGAGAAAACTGCTTAGGCCTGGCAATTTGAATTTCTAAAGTTTACTGAAGGTCAGTAATTTCTGTACTGCACTGAAAAAGGAACTGTTGGAGACTTTCCATTCAAAAGCAATATGAAGTACAAGGAAGCAGTTATTTCTAAAAAGTTAAGTTTTGCTTATGTAAATTCTAGAACCTTCATAAAAGCAAAGTCAGTATACCCAAAGGTGAAGTCTTTGTGAAGTCTTCATGGATTTCTGATTAACATATAGTTTCTGATAAACAGAGTTTAATCAGCTGTCCGTTTGATTCTAGAATCATTCACTCTAGGATAAATTATCTAAGAAGTGTCTTAAAAGTATCTTCAAAACCACTCATAGTTTGCAGGTTGATTAGCAGATGCATCTTAGTCTTCTTGTTACCAATCTTGCAAACACTATTTTCCCTTTCTCCTTTATGCTTTACAACTTTTTCAAAAGCAGTCTATGTAGTCTAGCGTGAGTATCATGACAGAGGATGACAAAGGGAACATCATTTTGTATGCTACAGACCAAAATAAAACAGCTGCAGTATTTGCAATTGGTGCTGTTTTATTTTGGTCTGTAGATCTATAAAACCATACGAAACAAAATATTAGGTGAAGTACTTGTTTTAATACCAGTTTTCCCATGCAGATTATTAAATAGAATAATATCTTGACAGTTGGAACCCAAGGTATCTTAATTCTATCTCACTAGTTCAAACAGCATTTTTTACAGTAATTTAAAAGTTGTTTGGAGAATTGAATTACTCCTCCTTGCAGATGAACTAACCTAACATATGAAGAAATAAAGATTGGGACTCCATTATAAAAGCTGTTGTAACATAATTGGGAAGAGCTACTTTAAAAGAAAGTTGTCATATTATCACTTGGAAAAACTCGGCCCTACTTTGAGTGAGACCTCCAGAGGTCCCTTGGCTATGCTTATATGCACGGGATAACAGAGGATGGTCCGAGTTGGACCCAATGGACAAGCACCAGCCTGATTACCTTGGCCAGGTGACAAGGGAGAAAGAACTTTAGAACTGTTCCCATGAGAACCGACCTTCATGTGAGAAGGAAAGCACAACATTCCCATGAGGACCGTACCTTCATGTGTGGGGCAAACCATAACATTGAGATAGTGTAAGGAGAGACGTTGCCAGTCAATCAGGACAGTAGCCTGATTGACGGTAGTCAGTCAATCATCCACTGTAGCCATTCAGGCTCAGGAGTCCAGCAAGGCTCCATGGGCAGCGACCCCAGCTTGGGTTTATATCCTGATGCAGGACATAAGGAGGCTGCCCGGCAGCACAGGGAGACAGACATCAACTTTACCTTGAAGCTGCAGGGGACTCCCTGAAGACGCTGTGCCTGCCTCCCCTCACCGCTCTGATGTGGACCCTTATCATCCTGCTGCTCTGCTCGGTGGTGTCGCAAAGATCCCAGGGTTGTACAGGCTGCCCAGGGAGGTTGTGGAGTCTCCTTCTCTGGAGACATTCAAGACCAATCTGGACATGTTCCCATGTGATCTACTCTAGATGATCCTGCTCAGGTAGGGGGGCTGGACTGAGTGATCTTTCAAGGTCTCTTCCAGCTCCTGATATTCTGTGATTCTGTGATTCCTTAAAACTGTTATATTCCTTAAAACAGCCTAGCCAGGCTTTCCTTCTTACAGCTGCTGTGTGCCCAAACACGGCTCAGTACAGCTTTCTCTTAACACTGCTGTACGCTGGACAATGGCTTAGCAAGGCTTGAAACAGTAACAGTTATATTATAATTGCTGCTTTGGTGTGAACTCGTGTTTGTGCATTGTAATCCTCTTAAAAGAACCCTGTTACTTCAAAGTACCTTGGCATAGGTTTTTAGGACTGTCTAATTTTGTGTGGGTTAGAAGCTGAGCATGGTAAAGGGTGATTTTTCCCTTCTCTTCATAAATTTATTTTGTCTTCCTTAATCAAAGGTAGATGGTTCAAAAATCCCTCAGACACAGAAAGTAAGGCCTAAGTTTAGGTTTTAATCTGCCCTTGGAATTTCAGAGATTGACAAATGCAATAAATATATTTTTTCTTTAAAGTACCTATCATAGGCTGTTCTAATGTAAAGACTTGGTTTACTATCTTGCACAACAGCACTAAACCACATTGATCTGCTTGCACTGTATTTCCCCATCACTGTGTAGTTAAGAGTACACTGAATAATTTCATTCTCTAGGAACAGACTGTTATTTGAAAATGCTTCTCTGAAATCGTTATAGGTGCTTGAGTGATAACTGATTGGATGACCTGCCTACACTCTTATAATGAACAGAATATAGAAAGTAACACAGCATATTAAACTCAGAATATAAATCTTTTTCTATTACTACTGTCTTCCACAACCCTGAAAGTTCAGCTTTTTATGGCAGCTTAAATAAGAACTGGAAAATGATGAAGCAGGCAGGATTAATTGAATGCCCAAGAGACGTCTCTGTTGCTGGTCTGCCTCCTCTCTGTTGGTCTCCTGTGCTCACCCTACACTGTATCTACGCATTCATCTTCCATTGAAATTGCTTGTTTCTGGCAGATTGGGTTAAGGGCTTTTTTCTTTGATGAGATTAACTTTCTGCAAACTAGAGGGGCTGTTCTTGCACTGACACTACATATTTATGCACAAACCTAAAAATCTCCAGTTCGGATACTTGCTCACTCTGTAACTACAACAAATCAACAGTCTCACACCAAAAGCCTTCTTGCTAAACTAAAAAAGGTTGATGATAGTTCCGCAACCTGTACGACAGGGTGTTTCAACCATGTCACTTAATCCCAGACACATAGACTCTCTTGGAAATATAATGCTTTTGGGTTTACCCTGAGTAATATCACACCTGATGTGCATATAAATCAAACTAACTCTGTGAAGAAAACCCCGATTTATGAAGTTTAAAAATCCAACTCTATCTATTGTTCATGTACTGTTTAGTATAAGTCTTACAAACCTGTTAGTTTTGTTTTCTTTCAGAGGGAATTTGGCTTAGGTAATAAGAAAGAGAGGGTTTTGTTGACATATTAGACTCTTTTGCTGAAATATATTGACTTAGGGTTTAACACCAACAGTCGAGGTAGAAGTTAATTACTATTCAGTACCTTTAATTGCAAGTTACAGTTCAAATACTTCAGGACAAGGTAAAGCAAATAACACTTGTCACCAGTAATTACTGCTAGTTTTCACCACCCTGCCTTGAAGGCACTGAGCTGTGGCTTTCTTAAGAGGTCACAAAAGATAAATGGTGAAAAGGAGATCACACTTCTAAAACACCTCAACAACACTTAACTTCGAGAATACTTTTCTTTATCCTCAAATTGTGCTTCTCAATCACCTTTAACATAGTTTAGATTTTCTTAGGCACTCCTCCCCTCCCCCTAAATGCATTTTACTTCTTCTGTTGTTAGGCATTCCAAAAAGTATATTTATTTACTTTTGCTTACCATGTAATACAACGTCTGAAGTTAGAAATTAGTTGGTGGTTGTGCTTTTTTTTTCCCTTAAATGAACCCCCAGAAAGACCTAGTAGGCAAAATATGCCCTTGTAAACAAAATGTGGAAGAGAAAAATAAACAGAAAGCTCCACAAAATTTAAATGGTCAAAAGGAGACTGTGATTGCTTCTAAAACCCACAGATACCTCTTTTTGTCCTATACAGCATGTGTGGAAAACATAAACAAGTAAATGGGAGAAGAAAATTTACATCAAACTGCTTCCTAATTAAGCTCTAATGGGTCCCCTTGGAGACCCATCATAATAGAGAAATTCATATGTAGCCTGATTTGCATCTGTGCATTGAGCTGGCTCACAGGTGTTTACCTTTGCTATCTAGCAATAACAGCCAGTTTTTAGGACTGGCATGAGATCTAAATCCTTTTTTCATCTCTTCTAAGCTGCACAGCCCAGAGCCTCAAAAGTAAGTGTGCTGATAACTCTCCGTGAACCTGTATTTCCATTAAATACGGGCTTCTAAGAAGTACTATTTTTAACCTTTCCTCACAAAGTTTCTGCGAAGTATATGTGAGTCAGATAGTTAAGAGTAGAAGACAGAAAGAACAAGACAAAAAAATGTCTCTGTTAGACAGTTCCCACCACCAGCTTTAGCTACTTTCTAGTGATTGTAAATTGTCACTTGGAGAAGTGAGGTGAATGTGTGGTTTCAAGACATTGCCTAGTAAATTAGCAAGTATGTGGCAAAATTCCCTTTTAAAGTCTATTGGTAATATTCCTGCAGATGTGGGGGTGTGCTCATTGCACACACAGTAATAATGTAAACAGTTCTCTGAATTGGATTGGTCTGGAAAACGTTCAGTTTGCTGAGAGATGAAATAGTTTAGAGATGACTAGCACTTATGCTGCCACTGAAACTACTTTGTACCTCAAATGACAATTTTTATTTCAGGTGGTGAGTTTCATTCGCTCAGTGAGCACAAACTATGTGAGCTGCCTGGAATCATTGGCACTTTCCTATGAGATTCTTCACTGATTTTATTTAGACCTCTCAAGTAAGTATGGTCTGTGCGGATAAGATCTACACTGCTGCTGTATGTAAAAGAAATCCTGGCTTTTAGACTGGTTAATAATGCTTGTTATCATGGCTCATTTTTTCCTTAAACTTTCATTGGCCTCCTACTGCTCTGCTATAGTCAGAGTTAGTTGCAAGCCAGTTCAATGCATGCTTGTTTACTTCCCAACTGGGCTCCAGAGGGAACTCTACATGAATCACAGAATAGCATCATGGAATATGTTGGGTTGGAAGGGACGTTTAAAGGTCATCTAGTCCAATACCCCTGCAGTAAGCAGGGACATTTTCACTAGATCATGTTGCTCAGAGGCATCAAGCCTGACCTTGAATATCTCCAGGGATGGGGCCTCCAACCTCCTCTCTGGGCAACATGTTCCAGTCATCTACCACCCTCATATTGAAGAACTTTTTTGTAATATCCAACCCAAATCTACCCATTTCTAGTTTAAAAACATTACCCCTTGTACTATTGCTACGTGCTTACATGAAGCCCCTGTACACTGACAGGTATGAACTTAAGAGTAGCAGGATATATTAAAAACTTCATAATTAAAAAGGGCTTTTCTTATACAGGATATTTTGTGTGCTTTTCTTCAAAGTTCATCAACTAAATCTGTTTAGAGATGACTTGGGCATTTGAGATGTTCAAATGTACGATTAATAATTTTATAGAAAGGAGCTAATTTCAGTTAGTTAAATAATCCCTACGTCTTTTTGACACAAATATAAATTGAATGTTCAGAACTGCTATCCTTAAACTCACTTCATAAGTCTAGGACTAGGCTTACAGTGATTTGGATTTGTGGAGCTCATCAGATTAGAAAATAAATATAAATATGTACATATGTATGTATGCATATAATTTATGTCATATATGTATATTCTTCTGATTTTATCAAAGATGGGGTTGTCTGAGACAAATGATCAGGAAATAATACACATGAAAGGGTGAGGTTTTGCCTGTTTCAGATAATAAACTTTTCCACTGTGTCTTTTTGGGAAAGGTGCATGTGATCAGGTGTTTACATGCCAAGAGTGAAGTATTCAAGTGAATCAGATTATTCAAGTGAATCTTCAAATAGAAGGTGCAGGAGCAAGCCATCCCACTGTGATGAAAGTCAAGTCAGAAGGGAGGACGACTGGCCTGGCTGAGCAGAGAAATTTGACTGGAACTCAGGAGGAAAAGGAGAGCTTATGATTACTGGCAGAAGGGTCAGGCAACCCAGGAGGACTACAGGGCTGTGGTGAGGTTATGCAGGGAGAAAATAAGGAGGTCCAAAGCCCAGAATAGAACTGAGTGGCCACTGCTGTAAAGGACAACAGAAACCAATTCTATAAATACATTAATAACAAAAGGAGGGCCAGGGAGAATCTCTCACCTTTACTGGATGTGGGGGGAACCATTGTAACTGAGGATGAAGAAAAAGCTGAGGTACTTAATTACTCTTTTACCTCAGTCTTTAGTAATAAGACCAGTTGGTCTCCTGATACCCAGACCCCTGAGTGGAAAGATGGGGTTGAGAAGCAGATGGAAGCCCCCATGATCCTGGGGAAATTGGTTAGTGAACTGCTCAGCTTCTTAGATCCACCCAAGTCAACAGGTACAGATGGGATCTACCTGAGGGTACTGAGGGAGCTGGTGCAAGTGCTCACCAAGCCACTTTCCCTTATTTACCACAACTCCTGGCTGACCAGGGTGGTTCCTCTTGACTGGAAGCTGGCACATGTGACACCCATCTGCAAGAAGGGCCAGAAGGAGGACCCAGAGAACTACAGGCATGTCAGCCTTACCTCGGTGCTGGGAAAGTTGATGGAACAAATGGTCTTGAGTACCATCACACAACAAATGCAGTACAACCTGGTGATCAGGCCTAGTAAGCATGGGTTTATGAAGGGCAGATTGTGCTTGACCAATCTCATCTCCTTCTATGAGAAGATGACTTGCTTAGTGGATGAGGGAAAGGTTGTGGATGTTGTCTACCTGCACTCAGTAAAACTTTTGACACTGTTCCCCTCAGCATCCTCCTAGAGAAACTAGCCATTCATGGGTTAGATGGCTATACTCTGTCCTGAGTTAAAAACTGGCTGGACAGCTGGTCCCAGAGAGTTGTGGTGAATGGAGTTGAGTACCCCCCCTGCTGGTGGCAGGTCACAAGTGGAGTCCCCCAGGGCTCCGTGCTGGGGCCAGTCTTGTTTAACATCTTTGCTGATTATCTGAATGAGGGGATTGAGTGCACCCTTGGTAAGTTTAAAGATGACACCAAATTGTGTGGGAGTGTCGATCTGCCAGAAAGCAGGGAGTGTCTTACAGAGGGACCTGGCCAGGCTGAATCAATGGGCAGAGGCAGAAAGGCTCTGCAGAGGGTCCTAGACAGGCTGGATCATTGGGCAGAGGCCAACTTTGTGGGTTCAACAAGGCCAAGTGCCAGGTCCTGACTTTGGTCACAACCACCCCAGGCAGCTGGAGAGCTCTCTGGAGGAGAAGGACCTGGGGGTGTTAGTTGACAGTCGGCTGAGCATGAGCCAGCAGTGTGCTCAGGTGGCCAAGAAGGACAACAGCATCCTGTCCTGTATCAGGAATGGTGTGACCAGCAGGAAGAGAAGTGATTCTCCCATTTTACTCAGCTCCAGTGAGGCTGCATCTCGAGTTCTGTGTGCAGTTTTGAGCCCCTAACTACAGGAAGAACATTGAGACGCTGAAAGGTGCCCAGAGAAAGGCGATGAAACTGATGAAGGGTCTGAAGCACCAGTCCTACGAGGAGCGGCTGAGAAACCTGGCAATTTTTAGTCTTGAGAAAAGGATGCTGAGGGGAGACCTTATCTCTCTCCACAAATACACATAAGAAGGATGTAGAGAGGTGGAGGTTGGTCTCTTCTCAGGTAGCAAGTGATAGAATAAGAGGAAATGGTTACAAACTGCATCAGGGGAGATGTAGGTTAGACATCAGGAAGAATTTCTTTTCTAAAAGAGTTGTCAGGCATTGGAACAGGCTGCCCAGGGAAGTGGTACATTCATCATCCCTGGAGGTATTTAAAGGCCTTGTAGATGATGTGCTGAAGGACATGATCTAGAGGTAGACTAGGCAGGGTTAGGCTGGGGTTGGACTTGATGATCTTGAAGGTCTCTTCCAACCCAAGTGATCCTATGATTCTATTAAATTAATTTTCAAAGTCAAATAATAATGCACTTTAATTACAGTGCACAATTAGCAGTCATAGTTTCCTGATATATCTAAAGAACCCAAATATTGAATCCCGTTAATAAGTTACATTCAAGTAAAAAAATAAAATATCACAGACATTGAGATACACGCTAGAAGCTATGGAAGTAAGTAAGATGTCTGCAAGAATTATGGGGGCATGTTTTTATCACAAGTAAATTAAGGATCTGAAGGTGCCCAAGTCCTGGTAGTATTGAAAGTAGAATGTATTTTAGGTGCTGCTGAGGATGTATTAGAATGCTTCTGCCAATTAACTGTTTAGATAAAAGCTCTCAGATTCATTATTTTCTCAGCGAATAAATTATATAAAAGACAACTTTCACCTACAGTAACACATACCATGAACATGTTGTAGAGACCTAAAGTGTGTCTTTTCCATTTTCACATGTTTCTATATAGAGAAAATCATGCATAATTGTCAAAATCTGGAGAAATATGAAATTAAGAGAATGAAGAAAATACTTGAAAAATAACACTATTTTAGATAGCAAACTAGTCCAGGACTATGTCTAACTTCTCTTGTATCAATTTTTTACACCCTATAAATTTCTGCACATAACTTTAGCTGTGTGAGACTCCTCAGCACCCACAGCAGAGTAAAAATGTGGTGGCAGTGGCATCAAATGTGGTGTATCAAATGTGAGAAGATGACTGACATCAACAAACCTGAGCTGATGTCTTCATCACTGGTTTGGTTACGTAAAATGCTTTTTCAGCAGAGCCCCCAGCGTATATGTACAGCATGGCAGCAGAAAGTGTTATTCTGCCATCACAGTCTCACTAATTCTCTGAATGACATAAATGAAGTCTGATAGTCCTTCCTCTATCAGCATAAATGTCCCTGCATAAGGTATTTTTCTGATATAGCAATGTCACCCCCTCAGATATGAAATCTCTACTGATTAAAAAAAAGCTTAATTTAGATTAAGACTGTAAAACTAAGAAATTAACATCAAAATTTCTAAGAACCTTTTCTACTTTGCATCTGTGTTGAGGAAAAGCTGAGATGGCAAGAGCAGGATTTGTGAGCCACAGAAGGATAAAATCAGGATGAATTTGATGTTGGGTTGTAAAATTAAATGTTCATGTCACCCTCCTTCAAAGATGATGTCAAGGAGTTTGGGGAGAGCTAAGTAGTGTTTGGGGACTGTAGCGATGTTAATCTGTGATGTGGTTATCAAGATGCCACCTCCTGTACTGTGATATACTGAGAAGTTGTTCCTAGGAAATAATCCATAAAATGGAGGCTATTTTCCTTTGCTTTCAACAGTATGCTGCTGGGCCTCTTGCCATTGTTCTTAGTCCAATGTCATTGACAGTTCTTTGTCATATAAATTCAATTCATTATGATTAATGTCAGAAATTATAATACTTCATACCTTTCCCTTCTCAGTTACAAAAAATGTGCTACTCTAATGGATACAGTATACACAAATACAGTCCATTACATATCACACATACAGGTACATATCCGCCTAGATATAGCATATACCACTGCATGATATATTGCATTTGAAAATTTATACATATATACATATATACATATTCATATTGTATATAACCCATGCCCCAACATGTTAAGTTTTATCTGATCGTTTAGATTCATTTAGCGAAGCCAAAAACTCAATTTTACTAGTAAAAGCTTGATTCTCCACTCCCTTCAGAGACAGATGCAGATGCCATTAGAGATACTCTAAGGTCTAATCCACAAAATTTGTCCATATCAGTAAGTGAAAGAATCTTTTATCATTACAATTATACACACATATATGGTCTTGTATATCAAAGATAGTACAATTTCTTTCTGAAAGCAAGGCCTCAGTTCAGGACAGCTTCTCTTTGTTACATTTAGCTTTAAACCTATAAAGTATCCTTGGAATAATTCTAGCAAAATTTAAGACTTTTGCCCTGTTTTTTTGCAATTATAGATCAAAGTGAATGGTAGTGTTATAAGCCATTGCTTTATTCATAGCATTCCTTCCAAATTTTAAGTCTTTCCAATGTGTGCTTTGGACTTCAGGTGCCTCCTACTAACTATTTGTATTTATTTAATTTGGCATAGCTGCTTTATCTGCAATCCATATACACTTCATTCCTGTAACTAACTACCTGAGCTCAGGAAGTTGAACTTAATACATCGGCAGTAAGTAACTGAGACTTTCTGTCTTTAATTCTTTTTCTCTAGATGTTTTTTTCTGGACTGCCTGTCTGTTGCCTGAGTGGTTATTATCTTAGGTGCTATTCTATTACGAGCCTTCTGACACTACTGGCAAAAGTTTACTTGCATGCAGACGTCTCTTCTAATTCGTGCTCACCAAGCACTCCTCACTTCAGACAGTGCCCAGTTGTGCAGAAGACAATCTTACCAGTTCATAGAATCATAAAATTGTTAAGGTTGGAAGATACCCTTAAGATCATCCAGTCCAACCATTAACCTACCGCCACCAAGTCTACCCTTAGACCATGTCCTCAACCACTGCATCTACCTGTCTTTTAAACACCTCCAGGGATGGGGACTCAACCACCTCCCTGTTCCAATGTTTCATGACTCTTTCAGTAAAGAAGTTCTTCCTAATATCCAACCTAAATTTTCCCTGGCGCAACCTGAGGCCATTTTCCCTAGTTCTGTCACCTGTTACTGGGGAGAAGAGACCAACCCCCACCTCACTGCAACCTCCTTTCAGGTAGTTGTAGAGAGCAATAAGGTCTCCCCTCAGTCTCCTCTTTTCCAAACTAAACAACCCCAGCTCCCTCAGCCGCTCCTCGTAGGGCCTGTTCTCCAGACCCTTCACCATCCTCGTTGCCCTTCTTTGGACACACTCCAGCACATCAACGTCCTTCTTGAAGTGAGGGGCCCAAAACTGAACACAATACTCGAGGTGAGGCCTCACCAGTGCTAAGAAAGAAAAAAAAATGGCTGCAGTTCTGTTTGAATACCCTAGAACATGTTCCTAGGCCTTTCCTTAATTAAAATTCCTTTTTTTTTTCCATGTCATTTTCATAGACTTTTCTGCTTCAGCCTTCACTGGTGAGTCCTCCTGGCTTGTTCAGATTGGAGAGGAGAAGTCTCTGAGGACACCTAATTGCAGCTTTCGGGTACGTGAAGAGGCCTACAGGAAAGCTGGAGAGGGAATTTTTACAAGGGACTGTAGTGATAGGACAAGGAGTAATGGTTTAAAACTTAAAGAAGGTAGATTTATATTAGATATAAGGAAGAAAGTCTTTATTGTGGTGGTGGTGATGAGGCACTGGCAGGAGGAATTAGGTTGTATCAAAGGTCCTTTCCAACCCAAACCATTTTATGATTAAAAGGCGTTTTTTTAATACTTCTCATCTATAATTGATGTATTAGTTTAGATAATATTTATTGTTATTATGGAATTAATGAGTGCTATTCAAAACTAATTAATTTAGCAAAGAGTCAGCACTTGTATATTTAAGATCTTCTTCAGGGATGTACAGGTGTTTTCTCTTTTTTAAGTTTATCCATGTTTTTAACATCAAAAAGATCTCCAGTGCATCAAGACTTATTCTAGGTTGCTGCAGCCAGTATTCCATGTCAAGTTACAGAAAAAGAAGAGAAGGGTTGAATCCATCTTTTCAAAACCTGGAGACGGAAATAATACAGAACGGCTGTCCTTAAACAGGAGCTCAGGGTGTTTTCAGACTGAGGACACAGCTGCTGTGATTTTTGAGCAAATGAGAACAAGGGGCATAAACGATGTATTAACTTATCCCCTCAAACACAGATGAACAGGAGGGTCCTCATGAAGAGTCCCCCACTGTAAGAGCATTTTGGACAGTGCAGTGCATCACAATGCCAGGCAGAGGCTGCATCCCAGCTACTTTTGGAACTGGAGGCCACCTCATGCTGTGCCTGTACCTGCCACGGATTACCTTAGCATGCTTATGTTACTTCCAAAGCCTAATAGAGCATAAATCTGCAACTGTGGTATGATACTGCACTGCACAGCCACATTACATTGTCTAGAGCTAGCTGAGGTGTTTCTAAGGGAATGTGGTATTGCTTCTTGAAAGCATGTCTTTAAGGCACTGAGAGGATTGACTGAAATCAGTTCATCTGAAATACTTGACGCCTCTTTTGGTTGCAATTACAGTGCTGTAGTGGTTATTTCTTCCTATAAAGTGGAAATGGAAGTTCTGTGGGTGGACACTGCTCTTTGGTTCCCAAAGGAACATGTGCCGCATTCATTTTAATGAACCCTCAAAATCAAGGACAGCCAGTGCAAGCGTGGTTTCTAGGCTGTGCAACAAGGATTTGCAAAACAAAACTGAGCTAAAAGCTTCCCTATGACTGAAATAAGCAAGTTTTTAAATCCATTTCAATAATTTCTCAAGAATACATCTTTTTCACGTGCTTGGAACTCTGAAATGCACATTCTCTCAACATCTTATCTATTCTTAAATTTATAGGTTTATTAGACTTGGTTATCTTTCTGTTTGGGCCAGTTACAATTCCAGTACTACAAGACTATTTTGATTTGTTTCTCCTAATCACAGTTTTCTGGATGGTATCCTTTTTACCATCTCTGTATATGAGACAGTCAATATTGTCTTTAATTGCACCAATAAAATTTCAGATAGTTCACTTTCAAAACTCTCAGGCATCATTTCTTATAACAATTACTTGAACAAATTTAATTTTTGGTTTCTAGAGTTCTCTGTGATATTTTATTTATTTTTACCCTGATGGATTTCTTCCACCAGTATTTGAAACATTTTACAGCTTTTAGCTCCAGCAGCTGGAATTGCTTTATGTAATCTAAGAATATTATACCAATGATGATGTAATAGAATTTTGTATACATAATTTCAGACAAAAAATAATTTAGCAGCTACTAAAATCCTTCATAAAAATTTCCCAAAAGTTTCCCAGTTGTTTCCATGTAGTACCATGGTTTTCAGGAAGGTGAATTTCTTTCCTTATGTCTAAACATCAACGGTTTACATAAACATCTACCATTTGGGACTAGGTGAAACATTGGCACAGAGTTGGCAGACGCAAGGATGGGAAAGTAGATGTATAGCAGACCTGTGCCTCTCTAGAGTGGCAGTACCAGCCCAAGCAGCATGCTCTAGAGTTATAAAAATGGCTCCAGATACTTATCTTTAAGCACCCAAATCAGTCCCTAATTGAAGTTTTTTCATGTGTATAAAATATTTCAATAACTGCAGTTTCAAATCAAGATTTAAAAGTTTAAATCTCTCATAAACCCACACATTCAAAATTACTACAATAAGAGAAATTTTATGTGAATTTTTTAATGCATTTAACAGTTATTTTTCCCACAGATTTTCTTAAAAAATAAAGGGTAATGTGTAGGAGGGTCTTGTCTGTGTATATCTGTTAGCCACTTCATGGAAGAACATGCACAGACTATTTCTCAGAAAAAAAAAAAACAATGTACCTGAAAGGACACAGAACTAAGGCTCCCTTGAAAATTAGAGATAAAAATAATGTATCAAACTTAGTACAACTGCACTTTTACAAGGAAAACTGAAAATAAAGTGTTTTCTGTAATAGTAGAAAGGTGATGAGAACCATTATGAATTTAGTAAAGTTGATTTTTTCCATCAATTAAAACCTCTGGAACAGCAACAAAATAATACCCGGGGGTTGGGATCGGGTGGGGGGAAGGGTGAGAGGGGAGTGTAGAGGGGGAAGGTGGGCAGATCCTTCTTTGCCTTTGCTGGCATAGATGAACAGTTCTTAGCTCCAACAAGAAGAAATTCCTTGCCATAATAAGTTCAGCATTTTGTTATGTTGCCCCAATATTACACTGAATTAAACTTCAGGGTCATTTAGCACTTTTGAAATGAACTCCATTTACACCTGCAACAACACTCTGTAATTAAACTATTCCATGATCTCTATTATGTGCCTTACAGAAAGGTTCAGGAGAGTAATTAACACTCTTTACTACAGCAAAAAGAGTTATTAACCAACACTAAAATAAACACATGAAACCAGTTATAAATTAATGGGTTTGTAAATTAATAGGTTTTCAATGTGAAGATCAGTACAGTTTAACAGCCACTTGAGAACTTACTGTAAAAACCCATTATTTTTACATTCCTAACAGCAAAGATGAACTTTGTCTATCTTGCCCTAGATAGACAGATAAACACTTCCAAATTAAAACCTTAAACTCGGAGATGAGCAGCAGTTTAAGTTTGTCATCTGATTTGACAGCATTATCTCAGCTGTTCTATTTGCTAATACAGAGGATGATTTCTGACTGGTTCTTGCACCTCTCAGCAGTCACATGGGTGTGATAATTTTGAACCAACTTTTATGTTTGACGCAAGGTATAATGAATGTATCGGAGAGTTCAAGTTTGATTTGCTATGTTTAATTTCTCTTATAAAGTTCCATTTGTCACGATTTTTTAAAAATAACTGCATTTTTAATCTGCAGATTTTCCTGACTCTTTGACTTAAGTCTTTCTTAGAGATTTCATAGAATGACGTTAGAAGGTACCTACTGGCCACCTGCTGGTGTTAAATGCCTTTCCTGTGTTTTAATGCTACCCTGAGTTAATTGCCCCTTACAGAAATATGCCCCATTATATCATTCTTGGTGTTAATGAAATAGGCTCAGGTTGGTGTCATGGGCCTGAATTCTCCCAGTGGCTCTAAAACCCTCCTCCCCCCTGGATGTCAGGCTGCCCATGCTCAAAGCAAGGGTTGATGTGCAGCTACCAAGTCTTGCAGCAAACCACTACAAGAACAACTTGGATAGCAGAAGGACCTGATGAAGACCTTGCTGGAGGCCTCTGTCCCATCACTATGAAGCTGTGCTTATGCTCAGACTCCTTGCCTGAGCTATGCTGTAGATATGACCATGCTCAACCTGATCCAAAGCTGCTGACTCAACTATTTGGCTCCACCTCAATTGGCTATTGCAGACTTGCCCAGTGAAAGAACTCTTGGATGAACATCACTGGTCCTGCTCTGCTCTTCTTGCTCAGGGAAGGTGCCCTTCCCAGAAAGAGCTCACTACACTGTCCACCTCATTGTCATCTTCAGAACTATGTTGGGGAAGTGAAGACAGTGATGTTCAGAGGGAGCCACCATTACTGATGATCTTCCTCAGGCAGGGCAGCACAGGGTGGACCAGGACTCTTCCTGGAGCAAAGGGGCTTCTCAACTGTAGGCTGGGTACAGGCACAACTGCAACATTGCATGGGCAAAGAACAAAAGCATGTAAATGTAGCTCATGAGCAAAGAAAAGTGGAGTCTGTGGTGAGCTACCTGGCAGGTAGCTTATTATAAAAACAGGGTATCACCTTTTCTTGCTATAATGGTATACCAGAGTTAGTATTTTCTCTTTTAATCCTTAAATGTAGATCTATGCCTGTTTTCTCAACTCAGGATGAAAGATAGAGTTATTATTGTTGATAAGTAGTTTTCTATTGGCACTCAAAAATCACTTGGAAAAACAAGTTTAAGACCAGCTTTGTTACTCCCTCTGACATACCAATTTCTGTATTCAAACTTTTCTATCTAATGATTTCATAATTTCATGTTTATTTGCCTCTCAATTGAACTGTCATATTTTCAGGTAACAACAGAGAAGTCATGGCACGTGAAAAAAAAATAAATTGATTTTGTGAAATCTGGTGACTTTGAGTCACCAACTTTGATATAGTTTCATGGACTGTCATATGAACCAAGGTTTCTGGATACTGAGTTGAGAAGAATCTTTTACCAACAGTCATACAAGTATTCCACATCTCTTCTGTGTCATATTGTTAAGATTATGAACGAAAATCTGAGAAACCTTCCAAAATTTTCTTTGAAGTACTTGGCTCTCCTATGCACTGGCATTAAGCTCACACAACGGTTGGTATTGCAAATGATTCCTTATGTCTCTGCAATTTGGTCTGAAGCCAAGTCAGTTGAGTAGACCACTTTCATGTAGACCAGCTGACAGTGTTGGGACAGGGGAACTTGTTTTTGCTTTCAACCTCAGGTAGCAGCCGCTCTGCCAGCCAATACAAATGTCTTGGAAAGGAGTGTGAAACTGGTGTTTTTTACAATAAAAGTTGCCTTAAAATGTCCTTCTGTAAGCAAGAAAAGATACACACAGAAATGAGATGTTAAATAGCTTCCATTACATTGCTTTGAGCATACAATGTATCAGTTTTATCTCCCTGGAGCAGTATAAAAGTAAAACATAAAATGGTTTTAAAACTCAGACAAACACTATAGATACAATTATTTGATTTTGTGAACACAATTAGTATCCATTCTGAACATGTCACCCTGAACAAAGCATTCACCCCTCTTTTTTAACTATAAAGGCATACATGCAACACATAGGTCAATGTTTTCCTAATTGTATTTTATGAGCAAATAAATAGTTAAACTTTCACATGATCATGGAACACCTGGAAGATGAATAGGGAAAGCAGCATGTCTTCCACAACATGCAGAAATTTTGCTCTTATCTTAAAAACACCCATCAAAACCAAGAACAACTTCTCTCACTCTTATTTTTACTGTAACTATAATCCAGTTCCCTTGACTGCTTTGGAATAGTTGGTTTTAAATTATCAAGGCATACAGGGACAGTATGGAACTCCAAAACCACATTGACCAGGGACCAGACAGAGAGGAGGACAGAGGAGTTTCCTGTTAAAACCTGCTGGTGCACTCGTTCTCTGCAATGCCAGGATGGCCTGTGGCTACATGAACATGCTCCCATTCTCTCATCCCTGCATGCAGGTCAAGGCTCTATCTGCCTGTGTACTATTGAATATCAGAAATGAATGTCATATAGCAAATCCCAATGTACCCATCATTGAGATGTCCTGCTGAAAGGGCATAAATGCATGCAGAAAACAAGAGGGGAAAAAAAAAAGTCCTAAAAAGAAAAGCATTACATATTTATCTGTGCATATTAAAAGTATGGAAACAATGTGCAATGATTTAAAATATTTAGATTACCATGTACTCTTTCCGTGATTTTTATCACTGCAACCTTCTCCAGGAAATACCAAATATCCACACAGTGGTCTGGATTGTTGAATTTCCTGACTGGGGTGCTCTGTCGATGTTTTTTTAAATTAAAAAAATGAGTCTCATAGATGGCTGCCTATGTATCATTTTACGAGGTGCAAAAGGTATTCCAGCAAAAGCTTGCATTTGCTTTGTTTTATATATTTAAAACCTTTTATATGCCTAAAATCTTTGTAGAACTTTTTTACTGGAGGGGAGGTTATTTTCTTGATTGAAGGTTTTTTTTTGTGTGAATGATCCACAATAGTTAAATATCACCATTACTTATGAAATACTATATATTTGGTTTTCTTTACAGGAGAATTTTACATTTTCTACAGGACTGTTTCATACTGTATTTTAACTGTTTTTCTTTTTTTAGTTTTTACCTGAAAAATAACACCTTAAAGCAATATAATACTAACGTGGAAGCACAATCAAGAAAGGATTGGAATATTTATTTCATATGATTAATGTTTGAACTCTTTTTTCCTTAATACAAGTAAAGCCAATGATAAGACTCCTGATGAATGTAAATTGGATTTAAATATGAACCAGAAATTTTCGGAGACTGTTATATTTAAAAACATAATCGGTATGACCAATGTTTCTAGTTTTCTTTGATGTCTTACATTTATTTTTATTACCAGAGAGGTTGCTTTGATACAGTCAGAAGTTAAGGTATAATTTAATCTCTTATCTTATCTAGAAAACTTTAATGAATGTCTCAATTTACTTCCTTACAAATCAGCTGATGACAGTAGATGCAAATTAAAATCGTTAATCTCTATATAATGCACTCTGAGTTTGGACTGTATCCAGGAAGTATGTTTTGTAATATAATGGGCAGGACAAAAATATTTAAAAATTATTCTGACTGCTCTTTGGATACAATGCAGAAGGCAGCTGTTCCATATCTAGAAGTTAACAGTAAATATGTATCTTTCTAAAATCTTCATTTCCAAATTTAGGTATAAGTTTTATGTAATGTAAGTGTTTTTCCACTTTGCCCTTAAAATCCAGGTCTTGTATAAAAGGGATGAGTAAACAGTTAAAAGAAGTAGTAACATAGATCAAAACCTGTACAATAGATGCAATAAGGGTCATTGTTACAAGTAATCTTTGTCTGGATGACTGTATTCATAGTTCTCCATTTCCTGCCATGCTGCTTAAGTCAATTGAACAGGTCTGCACTTGAATAGGGTTATTTTCTTCTTTTTTAAAAATTTCTTTTATTTCCCTCTGATTTTTTATTTTTTTTTCAGGAATTTCTTTCCTAACTCTGTAGATTCATGTAAAATATCTGTTTCCAGATCTAAGATTTCCTGGATCCTGTGAGACGATACAAGGGCTGGAGCTACTCTCCTATGAGGACAGGGCCTGTTGAGCTTAGAGAAGAGAAGGCTCTGTGGGGATCTTACAGAGGTCTTCCAGTACCTGAGAGGTGCTGTAATAAAGCTGGGGAAGAACTGTGCATGAAGGCATGTAGAGATAGCATGAGGGGCAATGGTTTTAAACCGGAAAATGGGAGCTTTATGTTGAATATTAGGAAAATGTTCTTCAGTATGAGGGTGGTAGATGACTGGAACAGGCTGCCCAGAGTTGTTTTGGAGACCCCATCCCTGGAGATATTTGATGGTGCTCTGAGCAACCTGATCTAGTGAAGATGTCATTGCTTACTGGAGGTGCGTTGGACTAGATGACCTTTAAAGGTCCCTTCCAACATAACACATTCTGTGATTCTATGATTCTAAGTGTTTCTGACTTCAGACATCTCATTTTGAGTTTTATTTTCCACCAGTGTATGGGCATTCTCACGTCTGTGTACACTGTTTCCCACATGTTTTGTACCATCTTCATGAAAAGCAAATGGATGAGAACAGTATCATTGGCCTTGGCAGAGTGCAGTGAGAGTGCAGTTGGACTGCTTCTTATCTATGAGTTAGTTCTTTCAAGACGTATTATTCCTTGATTCACAGATTTCTATAAAGTTGAAATAGCTTTTGGGTTTTGTTCTTGCTTCACTTGGAGCAGTCTAAATAGAACTTATTTTTGGGAAATTTATACCTGCACTTACAACTTTTTTTTTTTTCCTAATTAGCGTTTTCTTTCATCCTCCCTCCAAGTTTACTCCTGATAAACTTACAATTGATTTTTCAGTCAGGCAAGACCACAATGCCTTTCCACAAGATTTTTCCAGAGTACTGGTCATTCCTTTAAATGTGAAGTAGTTCTGGAATTCCTGTGAATCAATACCCTTAGCTCCTCTGTGCAGCATCACCAATTCTTTAAATTCACTGAAATCTGACCACTTCAAACACATTTGTTACAGAACTGCTTTATTTTCTCCCCATAATTAACTTTAATTGAATGATTTAAGGTTATTTTCTACTAAATTCTTATATGGATATCCAGATCAGTATAAATTTATCACCACTTTGTGTTGATTCATAATGACATAGCAAAGAAATCTGCCAGCTGTCACAAATCTAAATAGCCAAAGCTATTCAGTACTAATACCATTATTAGTTGCATTTGTTCTCCCACACTGTATTTAAGAAGTTAAATACTTCTGTAATGATACCATTCCCAATTCACCATCTGTTGAATGATGATTGGTCTTTGTAGAACACTTATAGCAAAATTAATATTGAAGTCTTCTATGGTGATTAAAAAATACCATTTCTTGAGACATCAGCTATACAGTTTTACAAATGTGTCTTCAGAAAGATAAGAGTGAGAAAACAGCCTAAAGCCATTAAGAAGATTGTAAACAAATTAAATAGTACAGCAGAAAATGTAAATTGGTAAATGTTGGTGAGAAATATCTAGAAGATGCAGCCTAAAACCTGAGAAACTCAGTAGGATTATCCTAAAGACCAGTCATAGATAACTAGGAATCAAACTCTGATGTTTCTTTGGCAAGTAGGGTTCCAACAACAGTTTCTGATAAAAGGAAAAGAAATATTAACTGGAAGGATCAGTTGGAATGGGTGATAAATGATCATCTATATTTTCCAGAGTTTCAAGATCAGAATTGCTGAAGCAAGCTAAATTATGTTCAAAAGATGCATAAAACATGAGCTTGTACTTATTTCAGGACTCAACCTCTGTGTCAGACACAGATTTCCTAACCTCTTGTGATAAAGCAATTACCTCAAGTTTTGAAGTCTGCTACAAGAGAAAATTTTTAAGGA
Organism: Heliornis fulica; assembly: GCA_013399135.1. Taxonomy (NCBI): domain Eukaryota; kingdom Metazoa; phylum Chordata; class Aves; order Gruiformes; family Heliornithidae; genus Heliornis; species Heliornis fulica. Next base: position 439,187 of record VXBZ01012881.1, on the reverse strand, counting down.
TTCCATAGTCTGGTGGAGACATCTGGCTGGAAGTCAGAAATCAGTGCAATTTTATTGCACTAAGCTAAGATGCATTCCAGCCAATCTCAGCAAGACACCTGATGATTTTAAGGCTGAAAATATATTTTATAAAACAGAAAGTCTGTAAATACGGTAGAAGTCCGGGGTCTAAAAATAAATTAAACTATCCACTTTTTTGAAAGGTCTAAACCGCTTTACGTTAGGCTAGAAAGCCACCAAGATGAGCTGTGCTATAGGGTGTAAATATTTTTTTCATTTTAATTATCTTTTGCCTGTAATTGTTTTGGCCTTAATATTTGCTGAAGCAGACCAAATTCTATTTGCAATATAGGTGAAAATCCTCAGGAAGTATTCAATGATTTTCAGATCCCATAGGTTGGATACATCATTCTGAATGGACTCTCTTTTTGCATCACCTATGAAGGTAGAACTTCATATATAGAGTAAAATAAGTGCATCATTTTCACACAGTTAAAACTGTATATGAATTACAACTTACCAATTAATTTTATATTAGTAAATTTTGCCAGCTCTCCTTTTACATTTCAAGATGCTTAAAACTATTTTACAAGAAAACTGATTCAAATGATGCCGTCTGTAAAAAGTAGTTTTCAATTTAACTTGTAACTCCCTCATTTATAAAAATTAAATTTCAAACTGTGCAAAGGCACTAAAAAAACCCACAAACAACAACAAAAAAAACCCCAAACCAAAACAATAAAATGCCTCAAACCACAAGATAAACGCAAACCAAAAAGAGTCCAAAATTTTATTTCAGAAGCTCAAGTTTATGCTCATTTTCCTAAATTGCAGATAGAATCTAGGAACCAGAAAGATTTTCCTGTCTTCATGAACATAGACATGAACAGTTTTATTTGAACAAATGTATGGAAATCATTAAATTAGATTTACCTTCAGATTCTAAGCCTTCTTTATTCCTTAGCTTAATCACAGAATGGGATGGGTTGGAAGGAACCTCAAAAAACATCTAGTTCCAACTCCCCTGACATGGGCAGGGTCAGCCTCCACCAGACCAGAATGTCCACAGTCCCATCCAACCTGGCCTTGAACACTGCCAGGGAGGGGGCAGCCACAGCTTCTCTGGGCAGCCTGTGCCAAGGCCTCACCACCCTCACAGGGAAGAATTTTTTCCTGATATCTATTTTAAATCTGCCTTTTTTCAATTTAAACACATTACACCTTGTCCTCTCACTGATAAAGATTCCTTCCCCAGATTTCTTTTAGGCCCCTTTTAGGTATTGGAAGGATGCAGTAAGATTGTAAAATTATGTATTTTTAACTTGACCCATTTTTTTTCCTATCATGAATGACTCATAAAATAAATGTTACTATTTTTCCATTAAATTATCTAACTCATTTACCTTCTAAAGCTTCCACTGACAGTGATTGTGACAGGACTGTACTAGACTCTTCAAAGAGACAATTTCCTTTGGGTGGTTACCTCTTCAGATGTAGATTACCTAAATCTTTACTTTTTAATTTAGTGATTAACCTTAGGGTTTTACATAGCAGTTCTTTAAAAGGTTAATTCAAAGTCCTTGAGTTTGTTCTATTTCCAATGCACAATAAATTATTCACTTATGCAGTTCTGACAATTTCAATGGAAAATATTTTTTTCTTAAGGCAAAAGAAATTTCTATTAATTTAATTAAATATAATAATATTCATAAGATGTTTTTTAAAAAGTGTATTTGGTATGATATGCCAACTAGGTGATATCAATGTAAGTGTGCTTCTTTTTTCTGATAACAAATTATTTAATGAACTTCCCCACTGGAACTTTAGATCATCTCTTTTCCTTAGAGCTCAATTTATGTAGTCTTTGCTGGCACTGAGCACTTGATGCCCAATTAGATGTTCACTTATAGCACCTTTAAACTTGTCACCTTGGTATCCTAATAAGACTTAAAAGGTAGAATAATTTTTAAAATGGCATTTTTTCATGCTATTCATAACACTAGTAGCAACAAGAGAGGTACACATACTGACAACTAGAAAAGAATCCTTCTTTTCCGAAGTGACTGTGTTGACATTGAATCGTGATGAATGGACTTGATTTCTAAAGAGTGTTATGGACATTTAAAATAAATATTAATCACTTCTGAAATATCTATGCCTTATTATGAAGAGTGTAATTTGCTTCCTGGAAATTAAAACTCTCTGTTCCTTCAATATTTAACTGTGCATGTATAATATGACCTCTATTACTTCAAGTGTTTCAGATACAGATTTTCAGATGAAAAATACAAATAATCTAACTTAATTTGACCTTTTAAAGAAACATTCATTTTTAGATTAAGAAGAGCTAGGTATTTTCATCAATTGTAGAGGCAGCATGTTATATACTTCTGACCTTTTGGAACAAAATTATATTCCTTGTTTATTGGGAAGACCAAAAATAAAGAAGAGTGGTAAGGTACTTAGGGGCTAGTAAATTGACATCTGGTTTCAACTAAAACTACATGTTTGACCCACCAGTAATTTCTAATGAGAAACTGTATTTAAACACTCTATATTGACACTGAGGTTTAACATTTATACTTTCACTTCATCTGGCATCTAAGTTCTGTATACCTGCTTTGACAATATGCCTTGTATTTTTCTATTTCCATAAAGTATAAAACTGGTGGAAAGATAAAAATCACCACTCAGTGAACTTTTGATATGACCAAACGTGGTGGTTTGACCCTGGGTGGATGCCAGACTCCCACCAAAGTTGCTCTATCACTCCCCTCTTAGCTGGGCAGGAGGCGGAAATAGATATTGAGAGGCTTTGGAGTCGAGATAAGGACAGGGAGAGATCATTTCACAATCAGTGTCATGGGAAAAACAGACTCAACACAGAAGAAAATCAAGAAAACCATCTGATTTATTACACTGCATGTACAGAGAAACCAGAATTGGATAATAAGAAGTACAAACAGCTCTTAAAACACCACCTCCTGCCCCTTCCTTCAGTTTTTGGTCAGTTCGTCATGAGTTCTTCTTGGTGGGGGGGGGGAGGGGGAGTGCATTTCTCACACTCTTTCCCTGCACCAGCATGGGGTCCCACCCACAGGAGACAGTCCTACATGACCTTCTCCACGTGAGTCCTCTCCCACAGGGCCTCAGCTCTTCACCAACTGCCCCAGCATGGATCACTGCTATAAACTCATAGAATGTCTCTCGGTCTCTCAGCCCCAGACTGCTGGCCCCAGCCTGGTCCCTCACAGAGTCACAAGCACCCCCAGCAAACCTGCTCCAGCATGGCCCTCTGTCTCTCTCTCTGTATCTTATCTCTCTCTGTAGGTCTGTGACCTACAGGGAGAGAGCCAGGGGCTTGCTCCAATGTAGGTCACAGATTCTTCCATATTCCTCCACCTGCTCCATGATGGGCTCCTGCCTGGCCCAGGTACCTTTCCACAGGTTACAAGTGGGGTCTCTTTGTCCTCCATGGTCTGTGGGGGGCCACCTGCTTCACCATGATATTCTCCACAGGCTGCAGGGAATCTTCTCTCAGTGCCTCTTCTTTCCCCCCTTCACTGACCTTGGTGTCTGTAAAGTTTCTTACATCTTCTCATTCATTTCTCTGGTGGCAAAATGCAGCAGTTTGCATTCTTCTATGTCTAAAATGTGATTCCCAGAGGTGCTGTGACCAGCGCTGATTGGCCCGGCCAGCCTTGGTGGCAAAAAACCCCAAACAAAAAAACCAAAACAAAAAAAAATCCCAAACCCAAACAAAAAAACCCAAAAAAATAAAAACACAAGAACCCTCCAGTTATAGAATATGGATGAGGAGATGAAACTAAGATGGTTTAGTAATATAAACTTCCTTACATCACATAATGATAAGGATTGGAAGGGACTTCTGGAGATCATCTAGTCCAACTCCCCAAAAAATACATGATTAGCTGATGTTACTGTATGAAAATCCTTAAACAAATATGGGGGGAAGAAGTTGTGAGTTCTAAGACAGTTTACTGAAATTTCCATATACACTGACTTTTTCCCCTAAATGTTTAGCCTTTAATTTCCATAATTTTAAGTGATACTCTCCAATGAAGAGTAAGTACCTATTTGTAGCAAAATGATGAAGGTAGAAAGGATGAAGGAAGGGAGTATATTTAGAATAGATTTTAGGAAGAAATTCTTCACTATGAGGGCTGTGAGGCACTGAACAGTTTGCCCAGGGAAGTGGTGGCTTCCCTCTCCCTGGAGGTGTTCAAGGCCAGGTTGGACAGGGCCTTGAGCAGCCTGGTCTAGTGAGAGGTGTCCCTGTCCTTTGCAGGGTCCTGCACTAGATGGTCTTTGAGGTCCCTTCTACCTCAAACCATTCTATTATTGTATTCTGTGATTCTATGAAAAAAAAATTAAAAAATCTACTTACAAATATCAGTTTAGCAGATATCCAAGAATAAAGAGCAGATGCAGACAAAAATGCTTTCAGAAAGGTCTGTTTTCAGATTTGTTTACTAGATCAAGACAGTGAAGTAAGAGGATGGAGCTAGATTGTTTTAAGGAAGATTTGAAAGAATATTTCAATTTTGACCACCATGGCAGCAGGGTTTGGAACTTTGTGATTTTTAAGGTCCCTTCCAGCCCTAATGATTCTATGATGAATAAGAACAGTGATGATACAAGCCACTGTTGCTGTCTACATGAAGTATACATAAAGACTAGAATCAGAGGAACGTTCTGGACAGGCATTTTACATATTTTGCTTTTGTAAAACGGCAAGTCTTCAGGAAGTATCTCAATAGCACCAATAAAGTCCTGTCTCTTGTATAACATGCTGGAGAGCTGGGCAGTGAGAAATTTAATGAAATTTAATAAGGACCAGTGTAGAGTATTGCATGTGGGGAGGAACAACCCTAGGTACCAGTATAGGTTGGGGACTGGCCTGTTGGAGAACAGTGCAGGTGAGAGGGACCTGAGGATCCTGGTGGACATGNTGATGGAGTAAAACATCTTCCTTTTAAGGACAGGCTGAGGGAGCTGGGTCTCTTTAGCTTGGAGGAGACTGAGTGGTGACCTTATTAATGTTTAAAAATATGTTAAGGGTGAGTGTCAGGAGGATGGATACAGGTTCTTCTCAGTGTTCGTTAGTGATACAACAAGGTGAAATGGTTCCAAGCTGGAATATAGAAAGTACCGTCTTAATATAAGGAGGAACTTTTTCACCATGAGCGTGACAGATCACTGGAACAGGCTGCCCAGAGAGGTTGTGGAGTCTCCTCTTGAGACATTCAAGACCAATCTGGACACATTCCTGTGTGATCTAATCTAGGTGATCCTGCTTGGGCAGGAGGGTTGGACTAAATGATCTTTCAAGGTCCCTTCCAACTCCTAACCTTCTGTGATTCTGTGATTGAGAAAAATGCAGGATCCCACTTTGAATCATCCTGTGGAAGGACCTATTTTTATAGACTAAATTACTAGCTGAGAAACCTTTATCTCTCTCCATTGACAGTTGAAGAAGAAATAAAGATGAGTCTCAGCAGAAATTAAACCTAAAGAAGACCTTCCATTTAATTGAATCATGCCTCTAGATGATGTCACATCCCAGGACAGTTCTTCATTGGTTCCTTAATGTAGGCATTCCTGCATGATAGCTGGCTCTAGGGACAGAGCTGCAAATGTAGGATTGTAAAGGGAACAGTTGTCAAGTTATGGATAGAAAGAAAAGAAAAAAAAAGAAAAAAAAACACAGAATATTTCAGAGTGAGGAGAACAATGGAGCTCTTTGGAATATGGACTTGTTTAGAAACACAGGAATTTTATTGCTCTAAGTTGTTAAGACTTTCTTCAATTTTTTTCCAGCTGTGTTGCAGCAAACAAGACTCTGAATTTTATTTTTTTTTTCTCAATAGCCAGTATTGTACTGAAGAAATACACAATTTCTATTTCCAGTGGATCCAATCAAATATAAACTAACTGCATAGGTTTATGGACAATATTTTCCAGATAGCTGATAATCTTAAATTTGTGTTCAATAAGATTTTTTAAACTTGAAAAGCTTTGGAGGTCAAGTATGTTTTCCTACATATTTGGAAAATTTAGAAAGCTGTTCTTTGAAACTTGTTTTCTTCTGAGACATATAGAATCAAATGCATTTTTGGTCATTGATGCAGATACTTGGAAATGAATTGAACATGCATTCCATTGCCCAGAGATGCAAAAGCTGCTTTCAAATGGAAGAGATTTTTCTTCAGTGTTACTCAGTTATGCATTTATATGACAACACAAGGGTAAATGTTTTATGTCCATAAGGAGTATCCTTAATCATCTGTGTCTCTGAGATAGATACAAAACTTTTATTTGTAGTTTTATTCGTACTTTTTTTTTGTGTAGACTATCCTGGTAAGACACTCACTGATGAGTGACTTTCAAAAAATAGGCATTTCACTAATAGCAAGGTCACTTGCATAGAATCACACATACTTGGGCAATTAATCAAAGCTACTGTAGGCTTTAAAATAAAAAAAATAATCAAATCATTGTATACATGTTTCACCAGCTGAAATGTCCTGCAGAACTGTATCATTCGTGGCATAATTTGGAAAGTTTCACTTGCCAAAGAGATGCCCAAAGCAGCCAAATAGTAGACATGTGTCCCACTGTTTCAGGCTGTGGCTTCTAGCCACTCACTGTGGGAAACAGAAGTAAATGTCAAGCTCTCAGCACTTGAGGATCGTGTTTTAGTCTCATGGTTCTGCATCAGCTGGGACTCCCTGCTGCCATGAAGTGAGTTTCTCTTTCTGACTGGGAACAGCATTGCATCCCGGCACCCTGAAGTGCTCCTACTGCTCTTTTCTGCTCAGCTCTATTAGACAGGCATTTTTGTGCCAAGAGAATAAACTCTCACAATACAAGTTTTGTTCACCCATTTAGAACACATTTATACCTATTTAAACTCTTAATTGTACAGGAGATACTAAAGGAAATCTAAAAGTAAAGAAGACCAAGTAAATCACACTTCAGTCTTAGTATGTATAAAGGATACAACTAATGGTGCTGAAACAATTATTTAATTGGTGTGGGGCTTTTTATACTACACAGTTCTTTATGTTCCTCAATATATCTCTGATTTCCTTATAATAGGATGTTGTACCTTCACCAGTAGGAAAAATATTGTAGCAAACAAGAAAACTGTGATTTTAAAATGAAAGTTGTAGCTGGAATTCCAAACCAGTCACTGTTCTGTACTAAAACTGCTCTTTAAATGGTGTCCTGTTTAGCCCAACAGTAAACATATTTCTACAACAAATCTCAAGGAAAGATTTCAGCTCTTAGTCATGTTTATATTTAGGGAAGTATCAGGAACTTTCCCTATTAGTCTGGAGTTGATCAGCTCGTGTAACCATGGATAAAACTGTTTTCCATATAAAAAAATAGGTCTCATCTAAAAATTATGATTAACTGATTACTAAGATCAATTTCTTGAAATTTGCCCAATGATATTTTATGAGTTTACTCTGGGACATTGATCTATTCATCTACTTCAAACATGACCACTCGATTTTTAAGCAATTAAACAGCATTTAAATAAAGAAACCAATTTTTAGACTACAAGAAGGAAAACACTGTACTAAATTCCCATTTCTCTGATACAGAAGAAGATCATTGACACCTGTATGTGTTTCCATGAGTATAATTGGGGAAAAATAAGGCAATAAGGTTACATATGGATGTAGGAAGAAGGAATATAATTTCTTATTTGATTCTTGTGTATTTTATCAGACATATCTCTGAGCCAAAAGAAAGTCTGTGATAATGACCATATTAAAAGCAAGAGTCCATCTCATAAAGTAATGTTAACATTTATATTAAAATCACTTCATTGCCAAATATTACATATTTTATAGTATATATTTTATTAACTTTTAAAAGGCAATATATCAAAGTTTTGTGAACAAACATGTCTTTTCACAGCAGCCACAAGCCATGTTTTATGAATTTCTGAGAAGAAAAACAACACCAAAGTATGAAAAACTGAGCATATCTCAGTGGAATTAAACTAATGCAACAAACATTATTTTGAACTAAATATAAAATAAAGTGGTTGCATGCTGGAAACACTTGGAAATACACGTACAAAGTATTTCAGTCATATTTCAATCTCTAGTGAACTACACTTGATAATGGCAAAACTATTCCCTTTGGTTTTAATGTAGGGTACCAATATTCATACAAAAAGAGTCAAAATACCATGATTATTGCTGCTGTGAAGATAAACAAGCAATCAATCACACAGATTAAGCAACAGTGTTCTCTTAAGGGAAGACAATAATGGCTTGAATGTCTCTGTTTGCATGTCCAAGCCATGGATCAACTCATTGTAATATAAATGTCAAAACCGGGTAAAATAAATATATTCTAGGGAATGTCCACCTTGGACTTAGATATCCAAATTCAGGAAAGCTATTTCTCATCCTATGTGGTTTTGAAACAATTTCTGTTAAGATTGTTCTTGTTGCTGAGTACCTTCCATCAAAGAAGTTTTCTTCAGTAGTGAAACATTTTGTCCTCATGGGTAGGATACATCTCATTTAATGCTAGACAATCACAATTGAACTAGTTTGCAAAGCTCCCTTTAGAGTTAATAGAGACAAATAGGCATCTTGAGTCAGACTCATTGTCTATGAAGACAGTCTGAACAACTAATCAAATGTAGACATCCTATAATTCAGTTATTTGAATCCTAAAATACATTGCTAATTCTAGATGCTTTCAGTGACAATCACACACATCTCTCTTTTTCCCTCTACTTTCTCTTTACAATTTTTATCCTTCACTATACTATGAAGATACTTTGCAGTCCTATTAAGAGTGATTAAATACTAGTTTAAGTAGATAATCAATGTCTGCTAAGACAGATCACCTTATTAAAGAGAAATTTAATTTTAACCATCTCAAAAAAATGGAACATAGTACATAATAAAAACTCAGGGCAGTTCATCAAGGTCAGATTCAGAAAGAAATGTATCAGATCAAGCAAGAGAAGAAATGAAGAAATAACTGCACACAAACAGTCAAAGTAAAAGTAAAAATCATAGACATAGGGGTAAGTTATGTCTCAGCATAGGCAGAGGAGGCTATGTTAATGATAAGGCCTGTACTGAGAATTAAAGAGTTGCTTCAGTTGTTTGTTCAAATTCCAAATATTATGGAGATACCCAGACAAGGAGCAACTATAGAGCACTGTGGAGCAGCCTATTAAGACCTTATGGTTTGAGATCAAAAGAGTGATAGGGTCTGACTGGAAAGGAGTTAATTTTCTTCATAGCATGGATGGACAACACCACCACTTTTGTTATTAAAGTGTTTGTCTTCCAGAGCAACCACTACGGTTATTGAAGCCCTGCTTCTCAGGAAGTAGATGGACATCACCTGCTGGTGGTAAGTAGAGAATAAATCTTTTTGCTTTCTTTGACCTGCTGCACTGCCTTTTGTTTTTTTCTTATTAAATGATCTTTATCTTAACCTATGAGATTTTAACCTTATTTTGTCCCCTTGTCCTGTTTAGGAGGGTCAGTGATAGAGTGGCTTTGTGGGCACCTAGCAGAGAGCCAAGTTTAATCTGCCACAGAAACAAAAGGTAGGACACTGTGGTAGACATCTCTTAGAGTCTAGGCAAATCAAGAAGGAAAGATGTATAATGCCTTCTTAAAGCAGCAGAAAACAAGTCCTATCACAAGCCCTGGTTCTCACAAATGATGAAGAGTAAGAGGAAGCCTTCACTGTGGTCACCATGAAATGGAGTTCAGGATCCCGGAAAACAAAAAAAAAAAAAAAAAACCACACTTTTGGTGAGCAGATTGGCTTGTTCAGTTAACTGGTACGCAGTGGTAGCAATCAGAGGAAAAATTGAAGGGCAGAGGATCTCCAGAACATGGTTTAGTCTTTAAGGACATCTTCCCCAAGATACAAGAGTAGTTCACCTGCATTTGCAAGCAGAAATGAGGGCAGAGCAGGAAGCCAGGTTGGCTTACTGCTGAGGTTCTGAGTGCAAATCAGAGATAATCCTAGAGAAGGGATGGGCTTCACGAGGAAAATATAGCCTCTCCCGTTTTCTTGGATTAAAGATGACATGTGTTTACAGAACTGAGTGTGCAAGAGAATGTAGATTATAAAATGCTGTACTTCCCATGTGTTCCTCTTCTGTCCACACTGTTGCTGTGCAACTACCATAGTGATTTAACTCACAGTAGTGGCCCATTTAGACCCCTGTGGTCACCTTGTGGCACTTTCTCTGGTTGTATTTGTGGAAATAATCTTCATTCTGCATTCAGCACTGACAAATCTAATTTCCCCAAATTCCTCCTGTGTACTTTTGTCACGTAAAAGGTGTCTGATGTGTGGCTGAGGGAGGCCCTCCCGTTGAGCTGTGAGGTTCAGAAAGGACCCCCTTGCTTTCTAACTCCTTCTCAGAGAGGAGCCTAGGTGTGGCTAGGTCCAGTCTTAGTCCCAGACTTGATCAATAGTTTATCTCTAAAAGATTATAAATAAAACCACATATCTGAGTCAACAATTGACTATCAGAGCCCATAAAGGACCTTCAGTGAGACAGTTTCACAAAGCTGAAACTAATAGGAAGTTTATTAAAGTCACTGATGTAAGGAGTTCAGAACTGCTGTAGGTAATGCAATTACTGCAATAGTGCTAATATATGATTATATTGACAATGCTAGCAACGTACTAACCCAGGTATTCTTCACCAAAAAGAAGAAGATGCAATGCTTTCCCAAGAAGATGTCCCTATCTTAGGTGGAAAAGAAGGAGCACAGCCCTTCAACTGTCTCTTCAGGGTTTTCAGTTTCTTCACTAACGCCTGGGGATAACTTCCTCTATATGCTTCATACCCCAGTCTTAGATGTTCCCTCCCAGGGGTGTTCAACATGATTTGGGCAGAGAGTCGAGTTACTGTAGTCTTTCATGTTTAGCATCTACTCATTTTTTGATCATTAGGATATTTAGGGGTGTCAACTTTAATATTGATTTTGCAGTTAATGAAACAAAAGGTCTCACTCTGTGCACCATGGCCTTCTGTGTAGAAACCACCTGTTTATCCTGCAGCCTCTAGCCAAAAGAGGGCCATCCTGCTGCTGAAAGACTCCCTCCCTTGGCTGCTTCTCACACCAACATTGTGGATCTTCATCCACCATGTTTGTATAAGAGATAAGCAGACACCAGTGTTTTTAACCTCTTAGGCTCAATTCCCACAACCTCAAACTCTGCAACTTCTATATCTGTAATTAGATGTGGCAGCAAATGAAGAAATGTAAATGAAAATAAAAATATTTTCTTTATGGTGCCACCCAGACACCACCCGGGATTCTTATGCCTGCAAACATTTACAGTTAGAGAGCGTTTGTGATAGTGGGAGAGGGAAACACAGCAGGATGCTAAACAACTGACTGCCATAGACTGATATTGCATAACATTTAAAAACAAGAAGGCTGTTCTTCTAAAAGGCAAGGGATGGCATGCATGACTAAAAATGTGATTCCACAAGTCCCTCGCACATTTTGGCATAGATTGCCACAGCCTGTGACACTTTCAAATGAACTAGGACAAAGTTACAAAAAAGCCACTTTTTTGTTTCTGATCTTTATGTAATCGGTGTTATCCTAGAAAATGGGTAGAAACTTTTAAAGGGTGAGAAATTAAAGAGAATTTATTTCTACTTGTCCTATAATTATTTCTATAGGTAGAAGTATTCCTCCTGTTCCTCTCCCAGCTGAATACTGAATACGCAGCTGAATATTACCTTTATACAGATTTCCATGATGCAGAGCTGTGTTAACTGGTGGAACCTTTTTCTTTAGATCTCATGCACATCTGGGACAGAAACTTTTCTCTTATAAGTTTAGTGTTTGGAATAGCAATATCTTGTCTGAAGCATACCAGAGTCACAGAATAATGTGACCATTTATGTGTACTGGCATCTCTCTGCACCCCTCTCCCTGCCCCCAACATCTGCCCAATTTATCTCTTTCTTCCAGTATGCTTTGGTTATGTTGTTACCAAGAAGCAAACTGTAACTTTTGGTAGGCAGAGGATGGGAGAGGCAGAGAAGAATCTACAGATTTCTACATCAGGCACAGAGGATGATTATTTCATAAAGTTACCAAAAGGAAGTATTTGAACACATTTTAGTATCATTTATGACTAAAAGCATGTTGAGCAATAGACAACTGTGGTCTGTTGTACAACAAGTGAATAAAACAGTGGCAGATGGCAATACATTAACTCTAACGTGTTTATTCCAAGGCATCCAGGGCCAGCTGCGCTCACCAGAACGTCCCAACATTAACTTCCTTCTCCTTCATTGCCACATGCCACCTAGTGACTTAACGCTGAATCACAGCCTAAAAGTTATTAAGAATGGCTGGGAATTACAGGATATCACGAGAGTCTGATTTCTGAACGTTCACGGACGTAAAAAAGTGGCCATGGAAACAGCTAAACGCACAGTGTGAAGCATAGCTTTACTCCTGAAGAGCAATTCCTCATGCAGACCTCTAAGGACAAAGAAACAAAAGAAAAATGATCTGAATTTTGTCTTCCTTTGATTTAAAATTAAACACTAAAAAATATATCAGGTCATTCAGATGTTAAAATACAAAATAAAATTGTTAGTATGTTTGCTAAAAGATCAATTAATAAATTCAATTAATGTACAAAAATAACAAATGTTCCCTTCGTCTAAATTAAACATTTTACTGTACTTACCTCATTACCTGTTTTCAGCTTTTTAAATGTACTGGGTTCTATTCATGTGAGTTCTCTTGGTTTATAATTTTGTTTTCTAAGAAAACACAGAAAGCCTCTTTCTGACGTTGAACTGAGGTCATGCTACAGAGATGGTTTGATATTTGAATGCAGCATCACATTTCTTACACAGAATAGTGAGATTAAGGTCTTTGTCTCAGAAATTAGAGATTGGTAAATCACTATTTTAATTGTTTTACTAGTAGCAGCAGCCCTAGAAACCAACTAAATGATATAATACTAAGAGCTTTAAAATCAAAACTTTAGTGCTTGAGCAGGCACTTCTAAGAAGAAGAGATCTGGTGATCTCTGAGGATTCTTCCTGCTTAGGAAACAAAAAACCAAACAAAAATATGGGGTATTCACGATGCTTATCAAACACTGTGTCTGTTTTCTCTCAAGTGTATTCTGATTGAACACTGTCTGAGAGGTTCTTCATTACACAGGCAGTCCAGACATTAGAGAGTCAGCATGACTTTATGTAATGCAGATCAGAAAGCATTTGATGGCAACTTAATATTTGAAATATAATGAATAATTCACTATGTGGATCCAGAACATCATTCTCTTACTTGCTACATTAATAAAATTAAACTGCAAAGAAGTATCATCTGAAAACAAAACAGGATACCAGACCAAATCAAAATGACATTTATCACACAAGACTGCTAAAAGATCTTGTAAATGAAAACTGCAATGTATTTTTCTTTGAGGGAGGGTTACTGTGTGACTGGTAACATAATAATTATTCCATGTTTGTCTATAGTGGTTTTTTCATCTGATAACCTGCTCTCCAGAAGAAACTTCTCCTAATCTGCATAGGGTAAGCTGAAGTCAAAAGAAACAAAGAATCTTTTAATCGTTTATCTGTTGCATTATTCACCTGCAAATGAATAATAGTCAACGCAGCCTGTCCTTCAACAAGATGTAGGAATTAAAATCTGAAATATATATCCTCCTCTGTGGAGGTTTTATACGCATAATTTTAATGGTACAAGCTATTCCCTTGTCCAACAATTGAATGCTTACAGAGATATTAGGCTGCATTCAAGGGTCAGCAGTATCTATAGCCCTGTCCCAAGCTAAGATCAAGAGTAACTGCATTTGAGAATTTGACCACTCAGTCTGTTTGCACGCTCTGATGGCCAGTGATAGGACAAGGGGCAACAGGACCAAACTGGAGCATAGGAAGTTCCATCTGAATGTAAGGAAAAACTATTTCACTGTGAGGGTTACGGAGCACTGGCACAGTCTGCAAAGAGAGGTTCTGGAGTCTCATTCTCTAGAGACATTCAAGACTAAGGTGGACACATTCCTGTGTGATTCAATCTAGGTGATCCGGCTCAGGCAAGGGGGTTGGTCTAAATGATCTTTCAAGGTCCCTTCCAACTCCTAACCTTCTGTGATTCTATGTGAAAGGGCCAACCAAAATTTCTTACATTATAGTATGTAAGATCCAGTCTTCCTCAGTTACGAAGTCTTAAGATTTACAGCCATAATTCAGACATGCAATTCTAAGAATAACTGTAATAGTGCCAAATGCCTTGTTTTCAATACTGGCAGTATATGAAAACAAACCTGGATGGGTGCTGTAGACCTGGGCTGGTGCTTCATCAGTATTTGACAAAAGGCAGAGCAGAGGTAAGGCAGTTTTGAGGTAGGCTCAGGCATTAATAACAAACATTCAAAATGCTCTTTTAATTCAGGGGCTAAGTATTCTTCTGTGACTGTTGGTTCCCCTTCAGCCTGTCATGGATATCAGCCTTGATAAATGGGAGAATAGGAGTGATTCATCCTTCCTAATGCTGTGCACTACAGCTGACCTCAGCCTCTCCTGAGAGTTCCCAGAGTCTGATGAATTTATTGGCACAGCCCATGGCTCAGAACTAAAATTTTATTCAAATAATTTTCAACGCAATTTAAATATTATATATATGCATATATGTATCTCAGTGAAGTGATATCAAGAGAGGGTAAAGAGTACAACATACACTGTGTCTGCCTTTGAACGGCTATGTGTTCACTTGGTGTCTAAAAACCATCTGTTTTACAGGGGAAGGAAGGGCACAGTGTAATAATCCACCACAGGTTGCCAGTGCTGTATTTACTAGACAAGGACAATGCCAGTAAAATTTCAATGATAACCTATTCTGATTGAAGCTAGACAGAACAGCTTCCTCCAGCTTCTTTGCAGGTGTGGCAGGTTGAAGAAAATCTCTCAGGGTTTGACAAAGTAAATGAGTTGTTAATATTGCCTTTCAGAAGCCTCATGGAGGAAACAAGAAAGACAGTGAGAGAAGGAGAAAGAGCAAGATAAAGATAAAGAAGAAGGGACTTGGTGATTTAATGGCCAACACTGGTAACAGAGAAGAACCCTGAGCATCTTCAAGAATATTTGCCTAAACATTGAAGAGTTTTTCCAAATGGTGTATCATGTCACATTGAGACTCTCAGAGGGATTAATGATAATACTCTCTGTGGTAGTGTGAATGTGTATGCTAAAAGGGTTGCAGACCTTTTCACAAATGCACAGTAGGTTATCAGCATGATTCAGGTCACCTGTATTCTCCCAAGTTCAAAACAAGAACAGTGTGTTCAGTCTACATTGCAAAACTAAGGGGCAAACTCAAGCACTGGACCCAAATTATCACACTATATTGTAACTCCCCCACTAATTCACTACACAACTGTCCCAGCTAGCTTTTTCCAAGACTAAACCTGGTCCAGATGAGGGATAGAGTCAATAGCAGCGTTTCAGTACCTAAGGGGGCCTGCTGGAAAGCTGGAGGTAGACTCTTTGTCAGGGAGTGTAGCAATAGGACAAAGGTGAATGGGTTTAAAGTGAAACTTGGTAGGCTTAGGTTAGACATTAGGAAAAAATTTGCCAGAGCTGTGACTGCCCCCTCACTGGCAGTGTTGAAGGTCAGGCTGGATGAGGCTTTGGGCAACCTGGTCTAGTGGAGGGTGTCCTTGCCCATGGCAGGAGGGTTGGAACTAGATGATCTTTGAGGTCCCTTCCAACCCAAACTAGTCTATGAATTCTCTAAAGCATAAGTACCAGACTACCTTAGGATTGCTTTCATCCATTCCCATGCCCCAACAAAATCCAAGGACATCTTGCAGTCTCAAACCTACCTGCAGACCCTCAACCCTTCCTCAAGGCATGCAGCCGACACCCTTAGTTTCAAACTAAAACACAATTAAAAATAAAACTAAAAGACAGGAACAAGTCCAGATTGTTCTTGAATGTCTCCAGAGAAGAAGACTCCACAACCTCTCTGGGCAGCCCGTGCCAGTGCTCTGCCACCATCACAGTGAAACAGTTTTTCGTTATATGAAAATGGAACGTCCTATGCTCAGCTTGGACCTATTGCCCCTTGTTTTATCACTGGCCATCACTGAGAAGAACCTGGATCCATTCTGCTGAAACTCACACTTAACATATTTATAAACATTAATGAGGTCACCCCTCAGTCTCTTCTTCTCCAAGCTAGAGACTCAACTCCCTCAGCCTGTCCTCATAAGGAAGGTGTTCCACTCCATCATCTTGGTGGCCCTGCGCTGGACTCTCTTAAGTAGTTGTATGTCCTTCTGGAACTGAGGGGCCCAGAACTGGACACAATACTCCAGGTGTGGTCTCACCAGGGCAGAGTAGAGGGGGAGGAGGACCTCTCTTGACTGACTATCCACCCCCCTTCTAATACACCCCAGGATGCCATTTGCCTTCCTGGCCATGAGGGCACATTGCTGGCTCATGGTCATCCTGCTATCTACCAGGACCCCCAGGTCCCTCTCACCTGCACTGTTCTCCAACAGGCCAGTCCCAAACCTATACTGGTACCTGGGGTTGTTCCTCTCCACATGCAATACCCTACACTTGTCCTTGTTAAATTTCATTAAACTTGTCCCTGTCCAGCTCTCCAACCTGTCTAAATCTTGTTGAATGGCAGCACAACCTTCTGGTGTGTCAGCCATCCCTCCCAGCTCTGTGTCGTCAGCAATCTTGCTGACTGTGCACTCTATTCCCTCAAAAAGATCTAAACTTTCTTCAAGCAGTGAGCTTGGAGTTCAGGAATAATTCATTCCACTGCTAGTAACCTGCTATGTACAACTGGTACATGGAATTTTATCAAGCTGTGGGCTAAAGAAGGAATAAATTGAAAATGCATGTTGTATATGATCTAAAGAGTATTAAATTAACTTCTAACCTAACTCATTATTAATAATTAATGTTATATCACTTCTATGTATCATTCTACATTCACATTAGTAATCTAAGACTAAACAAAATCAATATTATAAATCAGTTAAAAACTTTAAGTGAAACCAGCATAACTCAATGTTGGTTATTTTTAAATGCAGCAGTTTCCTGCACTTCAGCCAGAAGAAATTGAACAGTAAAAAGTAAGCAGAGAAGTAGTCTATTAACTATGCATTTACAACCCATGATGCTTACTATATTAAAATACAGTAGGTTTCAAAGTGCAGTCAAGGGCTTATACAAATGAAAAAATCGTCGTGGTACAACAGCTTCACACACCTCAGCTGATTTGTGTCGGCTGCCTGTACACAGGCTCTCAGCTTGTGACAAAGTAATTCGAGCTAGCTTAGCCTTCTTTCATTAACTTCTTACCCAGTGGGAACTTTTTATTGTATTTAAACTTTCTGGCTGACACCTAACTTTCAAATTAATCCAGATTTTAAAATGTGCGTGTCTTTTTCACTGATGCCGATGGAAAGAAGACTTCACAGAATCACACAATTTTCTTTGCATCTGAAGAGCATAATCAAGCCTTACAACAAAGTGAAACACCTAAAAGAAAGTTAAAATCATTCAGATGCACGTTACAGATCTTTAACCACACCAAGGCATAGCTTGTTATGAGCAGCATTCTGTAACACAGTTAAAGCACCTTTCCCTTATGAAGCTGTCTTCAAAGACATATCAGACGATCATGGGCTGGATGACTGACCTATTGAAAACCCTTTAACACTGATGTCTCCGATAGCTATTTGTAAAAAATTACTGAAAATGATAACAATAGTTGTGGTAGTTGTTGTTGTTATTATTTAATTACTATGTAAAAATATTTTTACCTAGGAGAAGGGGAAAAAACATTTTTTCCAAGTGAATCAAACACTTTTAGTTTTCTTTGAATGAAATATTTTATAACATTTTTTAATATATATTCCCTCAAAATAACTCTTAATTCCTGCTCGGTTTATCCCACTTTCACAGATGACTTACCTATTTTTTCAAGTTCTTCTCCTTTTATGTGTCTCTTGGAAGAACTAGAAACTGTCTCTTCTGGCTCCCGTTAAGCTCCTTATTCACAGTTCTGCTCCTGTCTGCTTCCCTACAATGTGAAAGGGTTGAAAGCATAAATGTATTTGGTGAGGGAAAATATCCCTCTTTGAACAATGAGAAATACGGGTGTGCATACAGGTCTTTAATTTGTTAATATGGGTGGGAGATGGGGGGGGGAAGGAATTCATCTCACCTCACTATATAAATCCCAAATTTTATTTAAGTCTGTCATCATAAATTTTTATTTATGATGGAGAGAAAGAGAGCCCAAAACAAAAATTTAGCTGACTCTAACATAGATGCCTAAGACACAACAGATTCATCTGAAGGTGCTTATTTCTTTCCATCATCACCAAAAAGAATTTAGGATGACTACTTCCAATTTGGACGCTTACCTTTCAGGCATCCTACCTGTGAAAAAGGCAAATGTTGCCTTTATATTTAGTAAGCCTTACTGAACTGATTAATTTCTTGCTGCTGAGGGTAATATGCAACCAAGTAAGAATGACTCCCTTTCATAAGCTGTAATGTACGTACTCCCAGTACTTTAACTAGCCTATTGTTTTCATAATTTACTTAGGCAAGTCACCCACTTACCTTTTAGACTGATTTCCATAGCTTCGTTTTCTTGTCCTATAAATTCAGACTCCTTTGTTCCTACCAGACTATTAGATAAGAAACAGTTTTCAATACATAGCACCCTCCTCTTAGCAACCCTCAATTAAAACACAAGCTGTCTCTATATCCTATTTGAAAAGGGCATTCTCTGTGCAATAATCTTAAAATGGCATCTATCAACTACTCAAAGAAGGTTGGAATTTTCCAATCACAGCTAAACTATTAAAAGTTGCAAATTGGGACTTAGTTAACTATAAATTATTTTAATTACTTCCTCTTATGATATCAAGACATATTTTTTAAAGATAACAATGCTTTAGTGTTAGCTCTGTAGAACATTTCTGTAGCTATTCCTTTAAGTTAAATAGACACTGACCAAATGAAAATACTTATGCATAAGCAGAACCTCACAAAATATATTACATATGACTAGGAAAGGAAAAATGAGTAGGGCTTGGAATGGAAGAATAATAGCAACAAGAGATATCACTATCAGAAATAAAATTAAATGTAGACAGGAACATCAAACAAGAATGTTGTATGACAAATAACCATGTCCCTAACTGAAACCATAGATCAGACTTTACTTATCTTTAATCTCTCTCTTGAGCATTGTAGATGCAGCTTCTGCCACCTATCTACATCCCTGACTGTCATTTCACTCTTGGGACAGTCCAGTCAGTCTTGAAACAATGCATTCTGCCTCACATTAATCCACACCCTGAACCAGATCTAGACTTCATTTCTACCTTAAGCCATAGCTCTTCCCAGGCTGCTTTTAAATGACTTCTCTGGTTCACCTCAAGGAAAATTTGAGTTGTCATGCAGCCCTGCCACCAGCCCATTAAGGCTCCAGTCGTACCTCCAAGATCAGTTCCCGCCTGCATTTCATCTTCAGCTCCCACTTCAGCCCAACTGCCTCTGCCAGTTCCATGAGCCTTGAAAGACACCTGAATAAAACCGTCAAAGGTGAGTATTTTAAGACAAGTAAAATATCACAAATGCTAAATGTACAGAGTGGCAGTGGAAGAAAGTGATACAGGTGTGCTACTGAAATAACTGACACTGCTTTTAAAAGAGAGTCAGATATGATGTCAGTTATAGCTAGTAAAAAGATGGCTGCCTTTAGGACTTAGAGATTTCTCATGCATAACATTTCGAAGTTCTGACCTTTTCTGCCCACCTACAAAAGTAAACAACCTGATTTCTCAGAAAAGTTGTGAACTCCCTGGCAGTGTCCAAGGCCAGGTTGGATCAAGTTATGGGCAACCTGATGTGGGTGGTTGCACTCTCCTAAGTGGAGGGTGTCCCTGATCATGACAGCAGGGTTGGCACAAGATAGTCTTTGAGGTTCCTTCCAACTCAAACCATTCTGTGATATGATTGATTAATTTTTTTTTCATCTCTCTTTGGTTGTTTTTATTTTGTTGTTTTGTTTTGTTTTGTTTTGTTTTTTCTTTTCTTGAAAATTGCAATATTGGCCAAAAATATCCATTCAAAATACTCTTGCAAAGATCATTCTCCTTGTGCTCAGCTTGAGCATACTGACGGCTTCTCCAAGTCCCTTGTCTGACTCCCCATTCTTAGTTCAAGTATAAGCTATTTGTCTTTGAAAGTGTTGTCTATGAACACTGAACTCCATGTTGTGCTTTCTTGAACACTGACTCGTCAATACTTTGGGGTCACTCAAACTAAATTTTTAAGAGATTTATGTTTGTTTCTTAACATCGTTATAGCATTCAAACCAGCAGTTAATTATTGTAGGATGATAACCAATTAGAATTTAACAATAAAAATAAAGTAAAATGGGGGAAGAGAGTTTAGAAGACAATAAAGCTGACTAGAAGTCAACTACCTATTCTAAAAATAAATAACACTGACATGCTTTTATATACAGACAAAAAATAATTGGTGTACAACCTTTGATATAAAATTATTTATAATAGTTGCACCACAATTTTAATACTAGCACACCTACAAATAACCATGTTAATATACAACACAATAAATTAAATAGAAAAAAAAATCTGATTTGTAAAATCTTTAACTAATAACTGCTATAAAGTCATAGAATTGAAATAGCAATCAAGCTAATAAATAAGAATGACATGTTAAAATTTAATAGAGAGGAAATCAAGATGAAAAAAGGATTAGATTTACTACATGAAGGCTCATTAGTTTTTAATTTTAATTTATAAATATAATATGCATCAATATATAAAACCATAATTTTCCTCAGTAAAACAGGAAACAGTCAGCAAAATCTGAGTGCAAAAAATATGTACCTCTATCATTTTGCAGTGACTCCTGTCTACTGTACCAGGTAATTTGAAGCATCATTATGAGTCAACAAAATCTAATATAAAATTACTGTATTAGTTTTTGAGAAGTGTTTTAAGTAGAAGTCATATGAAGAATACAATAAGTTGAGGAAAAAAATTCAAGAAAGAAATGTAAAGAAGAGTGTCAGTACTCAGAATCGTCAAGGAAAACAGGATGTACATCAACACTTAAAAACTCCTCAGTTTTTCAAGCCAAGTGCTAATGAGAAAAATAAATGCAAACCATGACAGATGCGTACTCCAGCTTTACATATCATGAAAGAATTGAAGCAGCAGGATTATCCTGCGGTTCAGTGTATGCTATGACCTTCGGGGATTTTATTTAATTTCATTCCAAAGTCAAGTTAGCTATTTGATTACCTTTATATTGTATATCTTGTGCATATTTTCAACAAAACAAAGATGCACTCTCCCAGTGTGTATATTTAATAATATTTATTACTTTTAATAACAGACACTTATTCAGTGGTCATTTTTTTCTGTAATTGTGATGAAAAATGACATAGTGAGAAAAGCTGCCAGCAATTAAGGTGTTCTATGATTAGCTGGTTTGAAATAAATAAATGAAGGAATAAGGCTTATAGAACAAAAACTGTTGATGCGATTGAATGCCTATGGTTGGATATCGTCTAGAAGTGAACTGAAAGGATTATTCCAGGAAACTGAGTGTCCATAAATGGCTCATTGACAGCCTAGATGTGGACGCTTGCTAAATATGTAATTAAAATAAATCTTCACTTGTTGCTCATTCTGTGGAGCAGATGACATGGTGCTGAAAGACTGAAGATCAAAATGAAGATCAAAATAATATGACTGCTTGTCAACTAGCTATGCTATTTTGTTACTTTTTTTTTACATAAAACACAAGTAGAAATATATATTTTAAAAAATTATTAGTGCAGCCTTGTATTGCTATTTGAGAGAACATCCATCAAGAAACGTTGAGCCAAATAAATTCCTATGACAGAGAACTGAGTAGAGTTTAAGCCCTTCATGGAAAAAGTGTGCAGAGAAATAAAGAAATACTTGTACCAAGTTATTTGACAAGTGAACAGCAGTCAAAATCCTGAACTTGGAACTTGAGCATTGTAGCTGTTTTCCGGGCCTTAAGATCTATGACGGCTGAGCGCTCACCCAGTTCCTTTCTGAAAATTCAGGACAAAAGATAAATTCAGTTATCTTAAAAGCATTTTTGACAGCTGAATAGATTTTCTTCTAACACAGGCATTAAAATCAAATCAGAAAACTTAAAAAAGAGCTCTTTTGACTCATATAGACAATGATGGCTTCTATTCCAAGTTGCAAATACCGTTATTGCAGACATTCAGTTTACTTACCATTTTATTTTGAAGATTAATTGACAAACACATATAGCAAGCATAATTGATGAATGCAGTGGATTTTATGTAACTGTGGGTACAAAACTTAAGGACAAAACCATAAGTTTATTATAAATGTTGTGGAACAAAAGGGTAAGCACATACTTAAATGTCAAAAATTATTCTCAGTATGTCTCAAGGCAGTTTTAAACGCCTGGGTTTTGTTAATGTGATTAATGTGCTACCTTTGAAAAGTTATTCACAGAATAAAAGTGTGGCAATGAATCTGGCTACAAATAACCAGAAATACTTCAGGGTTTGTTCTTGATTTTCATTAAAATAAATGGTAGTTACTATAAATTGTACCTATAATCCCCGACCAGCATCTTCTCTTTGAAATTTCCAGAATAGAGATTCTTTAGTCTCCTTAATGTTTAAATTGGCATATTTTCATGATTTATATAAAATAAATCTCCCCTTTATGAAATTATACCCCACATATTCTGTGTATAACAAACATGGAGAATGTTTTTGTTCACATCTGGCATTCACAATTGTACCATACTGTGTTTTCATTGCATTGTAGGAGCATTTCATGACAAAAGCATTAGAACTGCAACCTTCTGGACACTCTCTACCTCTACCTAGATTGCAGGCATAAGCATTTCAGTCAGGACCATACAAGAAGGAATTTTACCAAACAAAGCAGAAAGGGAGAAATGCTGTGGGTTTTAAACAATGTTCCTGTTTATATCATTCTTATCTTTGTGAAACAGTACAAACGTTTGCATTTGTATTTGGAGAATTGTATTAATTTTGGATTGAGGATCTTTTGGGGGATTATTTATCCAGTTTATCAAAATTATTTTGAAGATAATCCTCAATGCTGAAAACTTACTTTTCAAAAATGAAATATGCAGAGGAGATTCTAAGTAATAGAGGCAGTAATGAATTAAAAAGAACTTTACTGAATTAGTGGATTATTGTGTTGACATATGAAACTTGCCTGTGCTAAATGACTTTTTTTCAAAATATATTTAATTCAGCAAGTGACATTTTGGAATAATTAGAATTATTTGCAAATTTGGAAAAGATTTTAAATAAAAATATGAAAAGATATATTTTGAGAATGAATTGTTCTGTCTTCAGAATGAAAAGTCATTTCTCATTGATATTTTCAAATAAATGTTTTAATATACAATTTAGTTTGGGTATTTAACTCCATTAAAACCAGAAAGAGCTCAATAACCTGAAAATGGAACCAATATTTTCATATGACAAAAAGAAACTGTTTGGCATTAGTCAGATTGGCAGAATTTTTGTGTTTCAAAAAGGAAAAGGGAGGAAGAGTAGTAATTTGACCCATGAGAAGTTTATTTCTCACAACTATTTGGAGGAAATATTTTGTATTAAAAAAAAATAAATCTTACTCATGTTTGATATTCTACTTTTGGTGCCAGATCATACTATTTAAATCAGAATATTTTCTTTCGTATTTTTAAAGTACTTATAATTGTAAAATCAGCCTTTTAATTGTTATCTATATACTTACATTAAAAGCCATGTCAAATGCTTTAAATAATCTTAAATAACATTGCTTAATTCTATAATCAAAGATTAAACTAGACACAACTAAGGTAATGCTTCAGAGTTTTCTTCTTAGTTCTTCCAATAAATATTCTGCTGATGCTAGTCCAGTATAAATGTCATTGTTAATCAAATATATATACAAGCAATTGTATTGCAAAAACCTGAAAAAATATATAATAAAATCAGCCTTGTGTGCTGCACCTTTTCTGGCAAGTCTTATTTAATTATGGGCACACTATTCAACTCTAGACAATGATAAACAAAGAGTAATTCACTGCAGCAATAGTTAATTTCTCCTCATTAATTCCTTTCATTCCATTTTCTCTGATCTGAGAACTTTACTGCCTGAATAGCCAAGCAACTCTCTCTCCTTCCACTATTGCTGTTACAGCACGCAGGGTTTCTTTGGTGGACAGTGTTTTTCCCTCACCTATGCATAGTCACTTCAGTGACCCCCTCATGTAGGCTACAATCCCACTGTGTGACCCAGGAGTCAAGTATCTTTCAATTGCACATCTGGGCAAGAGTTAAGCAGGTTCAAAGTCCCTGGTCACCACAATTGCCATAGGAGGACCATGTTTTGCAATTACAGGTGAAAAGAGGAGACTTCAGTGTGCTCTAACAGTTCTTTTGAAGAGAGGATAGGACTGCAAAACGAACTGGGGAGCTACACTACCCAATTGCTCAAAGCAATTGCAGATTTTGGAGTTGGTCAGTGCTTTGATATGTGTTTTAGTTTTATAATTTCAACACAGCATTTTGAAATCTCAGCCAAGTTTGTCCACATGTAATAGGTTTCAGATGTTTGCAAGATGACTGCAATGTTTCTCTCTGGTGACAGTGAAGAGAGGAAGTCTGTAGGAGCACCACCTGGTATTACCACTGCTGTCTAGAACTGAAAAATTTTCTACTATTTGTTTTCAAGAGCAGATGTTAACCAAAATTTTAAGGGACAAGCCTTAAAAAAAGCTTGAGCAAAGGCTTTCACCACAACAACACAAAACAAGACTTGACCTGGGAATACAGTCACTGCATTGTAGACAGTAATATATGGCTATTCCCAAGAGGAGCAGTCAGGGAGCTTGGAGACACACTGAACTGTGATAATAATTTATTCAGCTAATGTCTTGTCTGAATTAGACCTGTTCTTTTTAGAGTACTGCTGATTCTGACTGGTTTGGTTTGTTGTCATGAAAAGACAGGACCATTTACAGTTAAACAGTTACAGAAACAAGCATTATGAAACCATGAAATTAATTTCTGAATTCCTAGGTTCCTAGATTTCAACAGCACCCTCTTTTGAAACTACTATGAGCTATGTAAGAATTTGTAGCTATTATCAACAGATCTCATTCCCATATAAAAGGCAGAACTATCTCCCATTATGATTTCCTCCTGGAAATACTCCCTGCAGGAAGATAAACATATGGTAAATGTGAAAAAGTTAATTGGCTATATATTGGCTGTAAAAGTTAATTAGCTACATAGTGTTCCATATATTGGTATTTTAACAATTTACCTTCAGATGTCAAAACTGGTCCTTTCATTTTCCTGGGTCTGTTATCTCAAAATTAGCTTTCAAAAGAGTTCAACGCAATAAACGGATTTTTCTGTCCAGAGACTTGCATATACCTTATAGAGAAGCTCTTCTGTTCGTCATCACAGTGAAAAAGAAGTGCATCCTTGGGATTCTTGCCATCTGAATTTGTGATAGCTAAACCGGGTAAAAACGTGAAGTTTTAAGCCAGATCAGCTCCCTGAATCAATTCATTGTCTGACCACACAAGCACAAGCGCTCAAGTAAGAGGTAGGAAGATAGTGTCAGGCATGATTTGTGTGGCCTTAACCTGCCAAGAAACCATAGTGCAATTCTTCTCATATTCTGTTGCTATGACTACTCCACTTTTTTGCCTCCCATGCTCAAGCTTAAATTTGTCTTGTATTCGAGCAAGCTTCAAAACATGGTGTGTGGGGGACAGAGAAGAGTTCAAGCGCCAAAGGCCTGTTATGTAGGACAGTGTATCAAGGACCTGAGATGTAAAAACATCTGGCAATGAACATAGCCACACTCTACCCATTTCTACATTTCTCCTACTCTCAAGAGATGCTATACATGTCTACTGAGAAGCAGAACAGCCACACTTCTACATTAGAGGTCCAGTAGGACAAAAGAGATTTTTTAAATTTTTAGATCATTGAACAAATACTGTCTGTGTTACCATACCCAGTCAGAATCCTAATTTTATGCTCTGGTGAAGAGCTGCTTACGTAGAAAGATGTGGATTCTACTGAAGATGCCAGATACTTGAAAATCAGGTGCCAATTCATCTAAGTCTAGACTTTTCTACCATAAACCAGATCCTGAATTTTGCTGCAAACTTTGAATTTTGGTGTCGTGCTGAATGTCACACTGGTTGAAACTCTAGGCACTGCTAATGACACTGTCAAAACAGAACTCAAGACAGGAATCCCTGATCAATCACAGTGCCTGCTTTTTAACTTACTACTTTGTCTGTTATGGATTGACACACCTAGCTGTTTCCAAGGCAAAGCTGGAATTTAGATAAGCTCACAGATAGAACTTAGCAGTCTGGAGGCAAGACAGTCTGCATCACTTGGCTTTGAGGTCCTCTTTAAATATTATAATAACATTATAATAGTATAATAATCATTTGTTTCTCTTTTACATACTAGAGACCTGACAGTAAGATAACTGAAATTTTCAGCTAGAAAGAACTGGACAGCATGGAGGAAGCCTAGTAAAATTAGATCTATGTGAAGGTTCTTCTGTCTTTTGGGGGGAAAAGGAGAGGTAGAAAGGGGACTACCATTAAAATATGAAATTATTTTTGCATTTATAGAGCATTTTTTTAATGCAAGGACCTTATAGTCTTTATGCATTTAAAGTTCCTGTGAAAATTCTTCATGAATTTTTTTTCAGGTGGCTAAGATCTCAGAAGACAAATGTCTTTACAGTGGCAGAATATATGCTAGATCACCAAAGACACTCTCTCTGATGTCAGTTAATTAATTACTTCAGAAGGAAAAAACTAATAGAAGGAACAAGTTCTTAATTTGGAATGTGGTTTCAACTTTTATCAAAGCTGGAGATAGATTTGTAGCTTTTGTAGTTAAGTTTGTAATTTTCATTAGAAATTCCCCTCATTAAATAAACTCTTCTTCATCTGTATGATTTCTTATACTACTGATACATGCTTCTGTGGTTACTTTAAAAATATAAACCATTCTTTCTTTAGAATCTGAATGCTCGAAGACTGAGTACCTTTTCCTTTCCATTAGATGTCTTAGTTGCCATGAAACTGAAAAAAATAAATTACTATCAGTAAATGTCTACCAATGACTACCCAGCTCTTCTCATCACTGCCTCGTCTGCCTTAATTGGCTAGTAAATCCATGATGAATAGGGTTTTTTTCAGATTTTAATACCTTCTTTCTAGCAGATTATTCTCAAAGAAACAGTAAACTTTTCTAAAGAATGTTAACACTGTTTATTTCTGCATATTTGAAACAGTACTCATTGGATTTTATATACAATTCCAGTAAGATTTTAAAAGACAATTTGCACAGCCCAGAAAATCTGCCTTTTCACTGCTCCATTGGGAAAACCAGAGTAGTGTAACAATGATCTTGTGATGATCAAAGTATTGACCTCTTTTATTCAATCTGTGTTTGTCTCTGACAAAATTCTGTGGTGTTAAACTAGAAGTAGCTGAGTAAAAATATAAATCTGGACCAACTTATGCTTCTTACTACAGTATGAGGCAAATTATAAACTCCCAGGTGCAAAACTAACAGATGACCATCTCTAAAAGCATTTACATCTGAGCAGTTTTTTGTCTATGTCAGATGGTTTCATCATCAACTTTACTTTGCAGAAGCAGCACTTCAGACCTCTGAAAGCCTGATAAAGTAAGTGCGCCTTAAGCGTAACTGGTATAGAAGGCTTAAAAATGGCGAATTAATTTGGTTTTAAAATACTGAGGATGAAAATGCTGACTATCTTACCAAATAAATGTAGGTGATCTAGATTCCTGTCCCTCTTCAAATTAAGGAGCCATAAATCCATACCTTAAGGCTTCTATTAGAACATAAAAATAGAAACTAGTTTATTTTCTAAGAGATGAGGCTGTGGCACTGTGTGTTGAAGAATACAAAGTTCCAGGGGCATGAAAACAAGCAAACCAATGTGTCCACTGGGAGATGAGGCTCCAATTTCATTCTAGCTAAGCAGGGAATAGAATCCAGGCTTTTTATTTTGTGGTTGAATGCTTTAGTAATTTGGTAAACAAGTGGAAAGTCTGATACTGCCATGTTCTGTTCCTTCATCAGTTCACTTGACTCTTTCAGTGCATAGTCACTTATGTAGTTTCCAGGATCTGGATCCTAAGTGGAGAAGGTGTTTGTGTTTTTTTTTTTTTCTCAATTCTAGTTTCTAGAAAAAGAAAAGAGCAATTTTAAACAATTGGGATTTCAGGTATGAGTAGCCATTGGATAACTTTGAGCCTACCACTACATTAAATATTTCTTAGTATTACTTTTTCATTGGAGTGGAATTTCCCCTCTTGGTTGTATTAGGATTCCTCCTCTGTGTTCCTCTCCAGCAGAGGAGAGATAAAGCCTTAATGGGGTTTGCCTTCATCTCTGGGAATGATGAATTCAGGGAAGATTTGGTGGAAATACAATGCCAGAAAGTATGACGAATACTCTGACTGAATGAAAAGGAATTTGAATTTAGCCTGTCTCTATAATCAATATGCATATTAAAATCAGCAGCTCACCACATGCAAATCTGTCCCAGGATGTGAGGTTTGGAACCTCTTCCTAGTCCATTCCATCTACAACCTGAGCTCATCTCAGACATACATGTCAACTCCCTTCTCCACAGCCTGGTTGTTGGGTTTGGGGGTTTGGGTTTGGTTTTTTTTAATGGTAAAGAGGAGTTGCACTGCATTCAGGTGAGTCCCCCAATCTGGACAAAAGGATCAAAACTGTGGTGTTCTTGGGGAGGGCATCTGCCTCACTCTCCTGACACAGGGACAAAGTCTGACAACAAACAGCCCAGTATGGACCTTTACAAAACATTGATTAAAAAAAAAAACTACAAAAAATGCAAGCCCCTATGCTTTAATGATGTATACATGCTGTATGTAAACACAAACCTCCTAAATTTGAGTGTAAACTACCTACCATGCAGATGGACTGAGGTATTCTGTACGACACTTTCTTGTGAACTGTTCCTCCTTGTGAATCACTTCTTTGGAGTCTCCAAAATCCCAAAAGCTGCCTACAATGTTTGTATATCCTATATTTGTATGTGACAAAGTTCTCCTGAAGAGCCAGGGGCTGGTTCTATCCTTCTGATGACTGATCTGAAAGGACTTGTGACTTTCACAGAACCACAGAATTGTAGGGGTTGGAAGGGACCTTGAGAGATCTTCAAGTCCAATCCCCCTGCCAAAGCAGGTTCCCTAGAGCAGGTCGCACAGGTAGGCATCCAGATGGGGCTTGAATGTCTCCAGAGAAGGAGACTCCACAACCCCCCTGGGCAGCCTGTTCCAGTGCTCCATTACTTTCACTATGAGGAAGTTCTTTCAAGAAGTTTCTTTGCCAAGTGAATCTGGGCATCTTCAACATGATGGAGAGCTGGCATTTTTCAGCCTGGATGAAATCCTCGTATACAGTTGTATAGATCTGTGACCGATGCCAGGAACTCAAGAGAAGCTTTTTAACCTCACAAGTGCTGTTAGATTTTATCAGTCTCTCTGCAGCAGGTACACATTTACAAAGGGTAACTGTGCATCATCACCAAGTCTGGCAGGCAGGGCAGGTAGCCTCAAGTCTAGATAACAAGCCCGCTATCAAAAATGATAAAGGATACTAGGCTGGGCAGTAAGGGCCCGATAAGATCAGAAATGATGCGTGAGGATGGCAGGAGCTGTGTCACGAGGGAGTTATTAGTAGACATTCGTACACTGTTTGTTTTCCTGGAACAGAGCAGAAGTTAGTAAGGTTAGATACATTTGTACTGGTGCATGTGGAGACTTTGCTACTGTGAACATCACAAAGCTGCCAGTGGATCTGGTTCTGCTATTGCTTCCCTTGCCTGTAAGTCTGAAATAATGTAGCTATTGATCCTTTCTGGTTTGGCTCATTATGGATAAATATGATCTTACTATAAACTGCAGTATGTTTGGCTTAGCTGTCTTTCTAGAATAGAAGCTGATCTTTGCTGTGTTTCACTGTTTACACATTTATACGCTGTGTGCATTGGACAATATAACCACGTAGTGTGCTATGGAAAAGAAGTCAAACAGGCTCGTTCCAACTCATTCAGCTACACATCAAGAAACACAGCACGTATTTACGCTGAGGAGTACTTGCATAGTCTTGCAGCTGGGAACATTAACTGCTGAACTATCACACTTTCCACATCGTATTTTTAACTCCTAGTTTGTTTGTTGTTTCCTTGGTAGACAGTAGAGAATGAGTTAGCAGCATTAAAAAGAGGTTCCTAACACTTACATCCCATAATCACTTAAAGAAACACATTTGGATCTAATTCTCTTCTTTACTGTCTTTTTGCTTATCATCTTCAAAGTAGCCACTTTTTCCAAAGACATATGCAAATATAATGGCAGTCATACTCATCTTCTGTTCCAAATACTTAAATCCCACAATCATTTTAGGATATGGTTAGACAGGAAAAAAATCTCTGCCGCCCCCTCATTTGATTTGGGAGCAGGTAGTCTGGGATTTTTTCCCAGTTCGAGATGAAAAAAAAATAATCTGAAATATCAACATTTGATGGATATCTAAATAAAACACTCTCATTCTAAAAAAAGAATGTGCATATGCAAACTGGACAAAAATGAAAGGAAAACATGATTTCAATTCTTGTTAGCTTGACAAACCCAAAATAAGTCACCCACATGCTAAAATTCTTTATGTATTAGTTAGGAGTAAGATAAATGCAGAACTGTGAGTAGAAAAAAACCCCTAGAATCTCAGAACCAATTTCCTTTCCAGAGTTAAGGAAAATGGAAAACTGAAATAAGAGGTAGCTTATCATAGGCACAAACTTGCTTTATTTTATTTTATTTTATTTTATTTTATTTTATTTTATTTTATTTTATTTTATTTTATTTTATTTTATTTTTATTTTTCTGGCATACACACCTCTGCCACTCTATTTTAAACCTGATGACCTCAGAAACTCACAGAGTTATTTCAGCATGCTGTTTCTTTCTTTTTTAACGCACATATTTAAAATAACTTTTTGGGCAAGAAAGTGGTATCCACTTTTACTAGGGCTGTGTTTGGAAACATAAAGCCGTCAGACATAGGATGGAACAATTTCATTTTCAGTCTACTTGTTTATCTTTGTTTCTATTTACAGCCAAGTGAAAAAATGCATTTGCTTCTACAAAAATTAAAACAAAATTCTTAGGGCACATCTATGAGACTGCAGATCTGAGAGGAATGGAATAAAAAAGTATCTCACACTTTTCCTGTTTAACAGTTTGGGAAGTTCTCAGAACCACAGAACTGACACTTAACACAGAATTGACCTTAAACTGCATTTTGCAAGTGGTTGTGGCACACTGCTGATGCAAGTTAGGGTAGCACATTGATTGCTCATTGCCCTTTCAACGTATGATTCAATATATTTATTCTCTATAATTCTTTTTGTTTTGTTTTGTTTTGGTTTGGTCTTTTTAAAATAAATGAGGAACTTTCTAAAGATAATATAATAGATATAAGGGAGTAGGACATTAAGTGTGATTTTGAAAGTGAACCTTACGGTCATGTAAAGTTTCAATAATGTCTCTTATTTTGAATTTTTCATATAAATCTTCAAAGAAATGACAATGATTTTGTATTTTCTGAAGTACAACATGAAATTTTCCCGATATTTTGCTATTGCCTTTGAAAAGTCAAAGTTTCAACAACCAAAATCATTAGTCTTTACAAAATTTAAAACATATGCATAAAAATTCATATGTGAGTAAAATATGATCTCCTAGATTTTTTGCACTTCCAACTAAAGGCGATTCATGAGTAAATAAACCTGAAAAACTTCTGTGAACATTCCCGGATAATATGTTTGTTCTGTTAATCCAGGGAATTACTTCAAAATAGCTATTTTTTTCATATTTTTCTTCAGGAAGGAGGATATAGCTACATACTCAACTCAGAATTCTGATGAGTTCTAGCTGCTCTAAAGATGAGGGTTTATTTTATTTAAACAGTAGATTCTGCTCATCCCTTCAGAAGACGGGTTCTGTCAAAGAATTTGCATTAATTTGAAATAAATTCCAAATGGGAGGAAAATGAAGATTTAATGTGATATTAAGATTAATTTTCTGTATATATTATTGCTGCACATTATAAAAGAAAAATAGGAAGTTTTGTCTTTTTTAACGTAGACTCAATGCTTTTAATAAGATTTTCTACTTTCCAGGGATAGATTCAGGCTAACCATTTAGCAGAAGTTTAATTTATAATCTAGTTATGTCCATTTTGCATATTTGGATACTATTTACATAAACAATGCTGCTACTATTATCAGCTTTCCCCAAAAGATAACAAAAATACTAATTAATCTTATTTACATATGAAGGCTAAAGATAGATACATGAGCTAATTTTCTAGTACTACTTCCCTTTTTTTTTTTTAACTATAATAAAATGCCGATTTTTTTCATAAGATTCACACTACACCTTTATAGAACTGTGTTCTTGTAAATAGTGTTGTTTGATGTTTTCACAGATAGGACTCAGTTCCCTCAAAATGGATTATTTTGTGATTATATTCCCTGGATATTAACTGATACCATGCACCCATTCAGCTAAAAATGAAATCTTGGAGTTCTCAGCACTCTCAGCACTATAAATAGCCTCCTCTTTAGTCTTATGTTCTCACATGCATGTTCATTAATGACAAATATGTGGAACAGGTTAACCCCACTACAGTGTTTGCCTTTGAACACTGAATTACTCTTTTTATTTTTTTTTTTCCTTTTTTTTCTTTACCTTTGTGCTTCTGGATATCTCTACATGCATGTTTTCTTCTCCAAAAAGGAGATGCAAGGTTATTTTAAAATTTGTGTGAGTGAAAAAGCATTTGCTTAGTTGAGTGGCTAGCAGGGTTTGATAGATTTAAATCCCCTATGACTGACAGGTACATTCTTTGCACTCTGCATCGCAGTAGTCAGTGAGCTAAAGGGTTTCAGAGAGAGTAAAAACAAAGATCATACCCAAAGGATTGCTTCTCCCAGTACTAGAAATAACAACCCTGAGTTTTATCCTTAGGTGACACACATGAAAAAAAGATGCATATATATAATTTACAAATATTAAACATTAAAACAGAAATGGGGGGTGGGGTTTATTTGAGGGTATGATGTGTCAATAAAATAAGACAAAAGGGAATAATAGCATACTTTGCTGTACTATTGGCATTGTGAGGGCGACACAGACAAAATTACCAAATATTGATACAAATAGTTCCTTGAGTTATATGCATGCCCATAAATTCATATGACTCAATTCTTCTGTTATCTGTGATATATATAATTTTTAGTATATTTTTTTTTCTATTTTTTTTCTTGTTGGTTTATATGGTCTCTCATCACCTTCCTGTTATGATACAATTTCTATGACTGAAAAAGGATTTTTTAGTGATTTTTTTGCTACTGCTGCATGTTATAGATAGAAGACATCATCTCATTTTATCACAATGTAGAAATGGAACAGTGGCACAGGTCTACCCGCATGTGGTACTGTCTGTGGTGGCACCAGCTACTCTTCCCTTGGTGTCAAGTTTCCTCCTTTTGCCTACCAGGACAAAATCTCCAAATTGCCATACTTTCTGGTCCAACCTTGTGTAGTATGCATCCCCATGGTTACCACAATGGTTCTGGAACATGGGACTCTGTGAGGATGCTGGAGCAAACTGTGGGGGCAACTGTCCTAATGCCAGTAGGAACAAGGTTTTCTAAGGATGTAGAAACAAGCAAAAAAGCTAAAAATATCCAAGTGAATGGTTCTCTTATCTTTCCTTACAGGTGAACTTATTTCTTTAGACAGTGATCTTGTTCATGTGGCTTTCTGGATAATTAAGCATGAGACTCCTTAGTCTACAGCTTTGCCTTTAGGTACATCAAATGTGTTTTTTTGAACAGCTCACTGTGTATATTTCAGTTTCAGTCCTTCAGAGATGCTGCACCCTTCTCCTGTTCCCTCAGCCTCCTGCCTCAAATTGTCCCCAGCACCCACCCAGTTTTTGCTGGCATGTTTTTCAGGAGAAAGAAAAAAAAATTAGTTTCAGTAAGAACAGGTCCCTGAATAAATAAGGATGTTGCATTATTTCTGATAGACAGAGGTAGAAGATGATGGAAGAATAATCATGTTTTGGTAATTATGTAGCAATCAAGCTAGTTTTCTAGTTAATAATTTTTCCATACTGCATTGTGAAGCTGCTCCATGTTTATCAAGAAACTATTCTCTTGTCTTCTCAGTAAAAATTCCTAATGATTTTTCATTTAGTTTAATGTTGAATGAAAACAGCTGAAATTACTTTGTTTTATAAGAAATATGGATTATGTTATTAGAATAAAAATTATTTTGAGATTTTAAAAAGATTGTATTTATAAACAGCATTCTTTCGGACAGCAGATCTATTTTAAGGCTGTGTGTTGAACGAAGACATATCTGAAATATTTCAGCATGCTTATTGGTCTGCCATTTCTGTTTCTTGTTTTAAATACCTCTGTGAAGTTTCAGTCTGCACTACACAAAAAAAACTTTCATAAAATATCAAGATGAAAAATATATTGTCAAATGCATAAAGGGCAGAATAAGATTCAGCTCAAATAAGATTCCTTTTCTGCTATTCTTGTAAACCCTAGTTTTAGTCATGTTTAAATTGATTAGAAGTTCTAATTTTTGTTCCTTGTCTACAATATATGCTAAAAGGAAACAGGAAAAAAAAAGCCCAACCTGCTTTTATAATTATTTTAAATGGGATTATTAAAAAAAAATATAAATAAATAAAACAAAAATAACAAAGTAAACCAAACAAACCATGTTTCACAGGATCTGTGAATGTTGTAGCTATGGAGTTTTTGGGGTGTTTTAAATGCTGAATTATAATATTTCAGAGTTTTGCCCTGTTTTGAGACATAAGATTGCTTCAGTGTAGTACAGAGCAGCACACTAACAAATTTTCCAGTTTAAAACCGTTACCCTATCTCTCCACGCCCTGGTAAACAGCCCCTCTCCAGCTTTCCTGCAGGTCCATTTAGGTACTGGAAGGCTGCAAAAAGGTGTCCCTGGATCCTTCTCTTTTCCAGACTGAACAAACTCTCTCAACTTGTCTTCATAAGAGAAGTGCTCCAGCCTTCTGATCATCTTCATGGCCCTCCTCTAGACTCACTCTAACATCCCAATGTCTTTCATGTACTGAGAACCCCAGAGCTGGATGCCAGGTGGGGTCTCACAAGAACAGAGAAGGAGAATCACTACATGTTGCTTTTAATGAAGCCCAGGATATGATTAGTTTTCTGGGCTGCAAGTTCACATTGCCACATCACCTTGAGCAGTTTATCCACCAACACCCTCAAGTCCTCCTCAGGGTTGCTGTAACTGTGCTTGGGACTGCCCTGACCCATGTGCAGGATCTTTCACTTGGCCATGTTGATCTTTATGAGGTTCCCATGGGTCCACCTTTCAAGCTTGTCAAGGTCCCTCTGGATGGCATTCTGTCCCTCTAACCTGTCAACTGTATCATACAGCTTGGTGTTGGTAAACATGCTGAGGATGCATTCACTTTCAGTCCATGTCACTTACAAAGATGTTAAATAGTTCTGGTCCCAATAGCAACCCCTGAGGGACACACTTGTCCACTTGGACACTGAGCCTGTGACCACAACTCTTTGAGTGCAACCATACAGCCAATTCTTTATCCTCTGAGTGGTCCATCTTTCAAATCTATATCTCTCTATTTTACATACAATGATGTTGTGTGGGACAGTGTCAAATACTTTCTACAAGTCCAAGTGGATGACGTCAGCTGCTCTTCCCTTATTCAGCAATGCTGTCACTGAAGGCCACGGTGTTTGAGCAAAGCTCCCAGGAGGATCTTCTCTGTGATCTTGCTAGGCACAAAGGTGAGGCTGATCAGCCTGTAGTTCCCTGGGTTTTCCTTTTTTCCCTTTCTAAGAATGGGGTTACATTTCCCCTTTTCCAGGTAGTGAGAACTTCACTGGACTGCCACAACTTCCCAGATATGGTGCATATAATCAGGCACAAGGACTTGTGACCTTTCATGTTCTTTAGATTGTCTCAAACCTGATCTTCTCCTACAGTGAGCTGTTCTTTATTCTGCCTTCATTTCTGCCTTGCCTTTGTGACATGGATGCTGTAGCTAAAGCACTTGCCAGTGAAGACTGAGGCAAAAATTAGTTGAGTACCCCAGCCCTCTCCAAATCCTGGTAACCAGGTCTCTCACTTCCTTCCAGAAGAGGCCCACTTTAACTTGTCATTAACCATCTCAGTCAGCTTACAAGTGGTCTCAAGAATGCATATACGATGTGCTATGAAATAACAGTCTGGTTTTGGGTGTGGACAGTGTAGCCACGACTGCACCTGTGCAGCAGCCGCCAGGAGAATAACTAGAAGGCTTCGAGATACTGAAGTTCCTGGGCATGAGAAAAGGAACTATGTGGCCTGAAAGCCATTGAAAGTACTTAATTGTCCTTGAAGGAGAAGCATAGTCAAAACTAATAAAGCTATAATTATAATGTTAATTTTACATTTTATACTGCTATAATTTCAATTGAATTTATTTATAAAGAAAAAAAACCCAAAAACAAAACAAAGCACCAGTGAGAAAAAGCCTGAAGATTTCAGATTCAAATCACTTATGGAATTGAAATTATGTACTTGGAAGCTGCTTAGAACATGAGAAATAAGGCATACGTAACCTTTTAAAATGTATCTCTTACCTTTTTAAGAGACAAAGACAAAAGAAATAATGATAATTTTATTAATAGTTTCTGGTGTTAAAGACATGATGCACCCATTAATGCCTCATTTCCTGATTTCATTATGAGCATTTCATTTATGCAATGTGTGACTTGTACACATATATTTGCTTGGAAATTAGGCAGAAACCATGTTGTCAACTGCTGTTTTCAAGTTATTTCTTACAACTTGGTATATGGTGAGGTAGCTGCAAACTTGACAGCCATAATGAACCTTGAGCTTTAGAGCAAAATCATTGAGGTTTTTTTTTACAAAGTTTGAGAGGCTTTACTTGATATAATGAGATGATTTAATAATGATTTTAAAAGTACATCTGCAATTATAAGCAAGGAAAACATTGCTTTTTGTTCCCAGACTTCCCACCTGTCCCAGTGAAAAATCAAGTCCTTGCCTTTACTCACTGCGGATCCCATGTATCTTTACAGAATTCACATTATGCAAGTAGGTCACCAATAACCTCAGATTTTTTGTGCCTTTTCAATGCTGTTGTATGACTGCAAAATGGAATCTCATGTTTGAAGATATGCAATTTGCTGAGGAGGTTTGCAGAAAATTATGGAATTATACTAAACTATTGTGCTGTACTGCATGGGTTTTTTTGTTGTTTTTTTTTTCTTACTCCATTAATGAAATAAGCTTGAATGGTCAGCATGGTAAATTATCTGAATCAGCTAATGTTAAATTACTGTTAATTAAACAAATTTATAACTTCACCTACTCATTTTTATTAATGTCAGCTCGTATTTTTTGTGTTTTGTTAATTTTCTATCTCCCCACTTACTAAATCAACTCTGAACTGTTAGTAAAAGGATGTATTTTAAAGTATTCTATCTTTTAAATTCCCTTAGTCTGTGTAACTGAATCTACAATGTATTTTATGTCAGCAAGTGACAGTCTTTACAACCTCACAAGACAGTCAAGAATAGCAAGTTACATGGATATAAATTGATTTGAAATATTGTTCTGTTATGGTAAGAATGAGTTAATGGTGTTTTTCTCAAGAGTTTGCTTCTGTACGTTGTCATATACTACTGATGTATTTTTACATTATGTACTGCCCAGCGTGGTGTTTTCTGCTATCTTTTTTACTAGTGACTGAAACATAGCAAAGGCTGAGTTAAAATTTTATCTTGTCAGAGCAGATCAGGTGACTGAATCGTCTCTTTGTTGTTGTTGTACTGGCCACATATTTGAGCCCCAAACGGTTACAAATGAGATGAAGAGATCCCAGCCTCAGTACAACATTAAGTCTGAAAAAAAGTGTGGTCTGTAAAAGCAGGCTGACTGCGTGGTCCAAATCTGTCTCTTCTCTGCAGACAAAGGGGAAAGAGTACTATTTATTATAATTAGGAGTATGTGTGGAAAAAGTTTTCTGATTTAGGATTACTGGTCACTCTGAAAAACTTTCATTTAAATTTTAACATGCTGATTATCACGCTTCTGTTTGGCTACTGGCTCTCAGCAAAACTATATTTCACAAACTGGTTAATCTGATTTAATCTGATTTGTCTGTTTTGGAAAGGATAAGTACTTGCTCTTTTAACCCAGTATATTTAATTCTGTAGAGGTTAGCACATTCATATGTGACACATTAATACAGTCTGTG
This sequence comes from Heliornis fulica, assembly GCA_013399135.1. Lineage (NCBI taxonomy): Eukaryota > Metazoa > Chordata > Aves > Gruiformes > Heliornithidae > Heliornis > Heliornis fulica. The sequence goes on along the minus strand of VXBZ01012881.1, from coordinate 400,542 downwards.
CAAGCTGCAGCCACTGAGATTACAGCGGGGACAGATGCTGCCCTGTGGGACACAGTTTAGAGAGGTAGGGTACCCATGTCAGGAACATGCTCCCTTTGCACACCATCTAGGGCAGGAGAAGGTAATGTGTGCTGCAGAGCTTTGAATGGGATCCTATTAAAATGGCTACTTTCTATGGTGTTTTCCTTCTGCTTTGCATTTGGTGACCTGGGGCCATTTGCTGGCTGCATGTGGAAATCCAGCCTACAAAAATTATGATGCATCCACTTCAGTGATGTGCATGCTTGTCCCCATATTTCCATCCAAAATTTCCTAGATGGAATGGGACACAGCCCCACCACCTGCTATCTTAATAGCTCTTTTCCTTGTTCCCGTGTTGTTGAGTTGCCACCATTTCTTTTCCCAAAGTATGGTCAAAGTTTGTGTCATTTTACATTTCCTTTGTGGCTCAAAGGGACCTCTGGAGTTCACCTAGTCCAACCCCCCTCTAAAGAAGGATCACTTAGGGCAGGTTGCATAGGATCACACCAGGTGGGTGTTGAATGTTTCCAGTGAAGGAAACTCCATAGCCTCCTGGGCAGTCTGTGCCAGTGCTCTGACACTCTCAAACTAAGATTTTTTTCCTCATATTCAGATAGAACTTTCTGTGTCCCAGTTTGTACCCATTGCACCTTGTCCTGTCACTGAGGACCACTGAAAAGAGTCTGGCTCTACCCCCTTGATACCCACCGTTTAGATACTTGTAAATGTTGATGAGATCCCCTCATCATGAGTCTTCTCCAGGAGAAACAGACCCACCTCTCTCAGACTTCATATGAGAGATGCTTCATATGAGAGGTGCTTCATATGAGAGATGCTTCAGTCCCCTCATCATCCTCATAGTCCTTCATTTGACTCTCTACACGTAATTACCTGTCTTGCCTGAACCAGGGAGGCCAGAACTGAACACAGTGCTCCAGACGTGGCCTCATCAGGGCAGAGTAGAAGGGAAATGGAGAAGGACATCAGTGGTCAGAACAAGTTGTGTTGGTAGCACACACAGTTGAAAGAGCATGAGAGCACATGGGGAAGCACTGCAAACTTCCTCTGTTAATCCTCACCTTGAGGTAGAGTGAACTATGCAATTAAATCCTTAGGAAGGATGGAAAAAAGGGACACTTGAGAAAGATTTAAACATCTAGAAAGCCATATCTAGCAGAGTCTGTCCAAGTTCTCTAAAGTGTATACAAAATGACAAAAATAAAACCTGCTTCTTCTAAAACACACTAAAATATAGGACATCTCCCAGAAAAAAAACATGCTCTGTCTCCCAGGCAAATTGTGAGAAAGGAAATTGAGTTTTTAGGGGTTATTTTGTTTGCTTTGTGGGTTTTTTTTGAACTTAACAATCACTTTGCATCATGCTGGATTGAACAGGTAAAAAATTTTCAAGTGCAGTCTGCTGATATTGGCATGTTTTCAAGTCATTGATGCTCCCACCTGCTCACTGTGAGCGCATCAGAAGACCTCACTGCCAGGTGGTAGATGCATCAGGGAGAGAGAATGTGTTTACATTCAACTTGATAAATCACAGAACCACAGAATCATTTAGGTTGGAAAAGACCTTTAAGATCATCTAGTCCTAGCTCTGACAAGTCCACCACTAACCCGTGTCTCTAAGCACATCTACACATCTTTCAAATACCTCCAGGGATGGTGACACAGCCACTATCCTGGGCAGTCTCTTCCAATGCTTGATAACCTTTTGGTGAAGAAATTTTTCCTAGTATCTAATCTAAAGTACCCCCTGGTGTGGCTTGTGGCCATTTTCATATGAGTATGACAAATTACATTTTCTGTGTGTAAAGAGGGCTAGTCACTGACAGTTTGTGCCCAGCTCTGTTACATGTAAATGAATGTTTACAAAAAGGATACACATTTAAATATCAACACCCTGACCCTGGCTTAACCTCATAACTGCATAAGATCCAACCTAATATTTTCAGTACCCAGTGTAGGTTCCATAATATTTTTAAACATATACAACTGATTTAAAGATTTTCTGTTGATATGCAATCACCTGCCACCCAGTGTAAGCTTCTAAGGATTAAATAACTATTGTAAAAGAAAAATCTATGCCTTCTTTTTAGATATGTCCAACTTCAGTTCCTGAGCCCTGCATTTAATAATGTCTTTGTATCTTTGAGCAATCAATCTGAAATGTTTTTGTGTATGAGCACAGGAAAACAGTAATCCAACACTCTCTTAGGTAAACTGAAGAAATGGAGCTTCTTAAATCTCTTACTGTGAAGGACTTTTTGTTCACGTCCCCCCAGTTCTTTAAAGTTTCCATAGGTATCCTTATGGGTGAATACCAGAAGGGCAGATGGTGTTGCAGCCAGAGTAATTTATTCCCAATAACAGCGTCATTGCATAAAATATGCTTACTAATGACTGGATCAAACATTGTAATAAATTACCCTGTGTGGTTAGAAAGCACAAAAGTTATTGTTGTTTAAAAACTTCAGTCTTGCACTTCATCCATTCAATGAATAGGGGCCTTAAAACTTGTGTTAAGGCACATAGAGTATATTTACATTTCCTTTATACATAATGTCTTAGGGTTTGGGGGGGCGGTGTTGGAGTTTGGGGTTTTTTGTTGTTGTTGCTGGGGTTTGGTTTTTTTTTTCTTTTTTGGTATTTTCAATTCACCAGTATGGTAAGACCTTTGAATAGTGGTGAAGTCAGGAAGAGTGATGCCACTATAAAATTTACTTACTGTATCGTCTCCTGTATTACAGAGATGATAATCTTTCGTAATCAAAGATGTAATCTTTGAGACTTGTTCTCATGTTGGAATTCTAAATGCTTTGTAAGATGAGATTCAGTACATTAAACCATCTCAGATAAGAAATAAAATTGAGATGATTAAATTGTATGTACTTTTGTTGGCTTTTTAAATAGGTAAATATTTGTCGGTAAAACTCTGTCCTTTTTCAGCACCTAGAGAATTATACTGTGACTCAAATGGCATTATTCTACCACCCACAGAATGCTTTTGCTCAGAGTTCATAGAGGGATTGATATGATAAAAACATACTTTAACAATGAATGCGTTAGAAGAACATTTCTGTTGCAAGGATGTTAAAAGTTGACTCAAAAGAACATCTACTTTAAGCATTTTTTCAAAGATTATTTCTTTCTTTGTTTTCTATAAAGCTCTAGTAAACAAAAAGATTTATTCATCTTGTATAGTCTTATTGTTGTGGAATAAACACTCTTTTTCCCATTTTCCTACTGTTATCCAAGGGTTTAATAGCTTGCTGTGAATATTCATTCTATGTATTTTCAATTGTAATATTAAAATAAATATTGTTATTACTCTGTCAACATTTCATTCCATCAGCATACTCCTCAGTGAGAAACAGTGTCTTGGATGAATTCAAACCAGTTAGTTTTATAAGGGTTTTTCTTCCTAAAGGGAGCAGCTATTTTGGTTTTTTTTTAAGTCAACATGGATGACATTTCTGTACTTTATGGTTTGTGGCATTCAAAGAATATTTTCTATAGAAAAATCAAAAAGAGGAAAACACTAATATGATGAGGGGTGACCCCCGTGAGGAATATTAGTTCTACTTATATTAAGTGGAGTTTTTTCCTTCCCAAAGTAGCAGCAAATGGGATAACTGACACCGGGGGTTTCATAGGTTGAATCGGTTTTCAATTGTATATTTTGTGAGAACTTTTAGCTGAAAATGTCTGGCTTTGCTCATCAACTACAACCACTAACATTCTGGATTTGCCCTTTTTGAGATTAAGATGTGTTTAGTGGCTAAACAGATAAGGTAAATATATGGGGTTGCTGGGTAGGTCACTAATGTTTTGTTAACAATCATTTAAGATGAGGTCACACTCTTTCTATTTAGAGCATTCGTAAACACCATCCTCCCCCACTGAGCTTAAATATTCTATTTCCTTTGGAAAGCGACTATCATAAAATTCGGAGGTGCTAATACTTTGGTTGAGATTCACCAAACATAAGTTCAGAACATCTCACTGACCACTAAACTAATATATCCATAATACACCCTGTGCCATCCCTGGTACAGGTCTGGTACAGGTCTGGTGGTTATTCCACGCTAATCTTGCAGCGGTCTCTGCATGTCAGGAGAGGTAGAGTGTGATTAGCAGCAGTCACCTTTTCAGGATGCGTTAGTCACAGATGTCGCAACAAACGGAGAAATGTAGTCAACAAACTTGCAGATACAATGATTTCTTCATTGTATAGATGAGGACTAAAAGCCCATTGATAAAATTTGTTGATTATTTCCCATCAAGACTTCAGGCTGTTCTCTTCCTCACCTTTAATACAACCCAGCAGAAGTGAGGGGGACAATTATTAATACACATTTCCAAGGAAAAACAACCACTGAAGAATTTCCTCTCTANATATACATATATATATATAAATTACAATATATATAACTTCAAGTATTTTTATGCCCTTTACTATGTGATTATTTAGTAGAAAAATTATGCAGAATAATTTGAAGTTTGTGACATTCCCCATTGTAATTTCATTGCAACTAAACATTTCAGGTAACCAAATGAGTTACAGCATTTCTAGAAAGTGATCAAAAATTTTCATTTAAGAAAAGGATCCCACCTTTGTTTTGCTTTCCAATAAATAGGTAAAATTATTGTTATTTTGAATGTTACAGTATATAACCTTTTTATAAAACCACAACACTATTCCCTTAGGTGAAGTAAAGTTCATAAGAATAATTTTTTTCTTTTCCCTCCTCAGGTTTTGTGAAGCTTGGAGGAAAAAACCCTCAAACCCAAACCAACAAAAACTCAAACAAAACCCAGAAGTATTACATGTGATGAATGAGATTTTAAGCTACAGTTCTTTTATTTCTTTTTGTAGAAGTTGCATACAACTGTCAAGGATCTTCAGGGAAAGAAAAAGGGTATTTTCCTTAAGTTTGACTTCTTTATTAGCCATAAATTTAGCAGTAAATCTTTCTATGTAACAAATGTCTAAACTCAGGTCATAATCCCAAGTATATATGCATGATATATAGAATACATGTTTGAAAACTCTAAAGCTATAGCATCATTTTAAAGGACTACATTTATCTTTCAAATCCCATTTCAAAGCAAGGAATGGAAGCACTTGACGGTCAGGGAACGGGTCAAATATTTTCCTGATTTTTCGAGCAAATAGGATAAAAGTACAATAAATGTCTATGTGCTATCCCATAATTCATTATAAACTGTCATTCTTTCCCAAAAACAATTAATCATTGATAAATTTATGCTAGCAACTTGAACATAAACTTCTTCAGGATGAGCATAGCTTCTTATAAAGACACTTACATGCCTATTTACAGTATTTAATATTTTCTCGTTAATTATGTTTACAACAATTTCCCTGTTTCATGTTCAAAAAACCTCACACTATCTCTGCCAGTGAAAAACAGATTTCCTTGTCGTGTTATCAGTGCTTAGTTCCACGTATACTCTCAAAAATATGGGTAAATTGTGGGTTTTAAATTCAGGTGATCTGCAAGTTTTATGAGAGTGCATCAACAGATTTTTAGAAGCTTTGCAAAGGTATTTAAGGGCTGAATTCAAGACAATGATGGAGTTAGTGAGTGAATCTTTCTTACCCACCGCAGCAGAAAATGTACACTGCACGGTATTCATCCAGCTCGCTCTCACTCCAGTAATCACACAGAATTTCAAAATGCCAGTGTAACTTTATTACAAACTGACAAAAATGAGAAGATCATGTGGTGCGCAGATCGCAAATACAGGGTATGGAAATCGGCTCTTCAGCTAAATATTAGCATGTGCCTTATATGTCGCCTACATTAAGACTTAAATTTTCACATATCCTGCTTAATCCTTGCATTTTTGTTAGATGTCTGTGGTTTAGTATTCAAGTGATGTTCAGACTTGTAGATTACAGATATGATGCAGCAAAGCTCTGCCCCAAGCTTCTCTGACAAGATTGTATGAAGTTTTTAGCTTGCATGCAGATTAAGTCCTCGGGTAGATGCAGAGGGAGGTATAACTAGGATGCAGACAGACACAACTTCAAGGGCTCCCTGAAGCTCTTGGGCTGTAGCGCTGGGTATTTGGGGCATGGCTTTTCCCTCCCCAGAAACAACAGCTGACTTTTTGACTGGTTTGCCACACTAATCTTAAATAATCTAAAAGAACACACAAATTTCTTAGTATGAGGAATGTGAAAATTTTAAACAATGGCAAGGAATTTTTCTGGGTTTTCCTACACTTTTTTTTCTTCACATATTTTATTTTTATGGCCTGATATGTAGTTAAGGTGCATTAGTCTATTTTATATCTGTCAATTGTTCTAGATGCTACTATCTATTTTTTGGCAATATGTTTTTGCGTGTTGTTAGTGACCTGAGTGGATACCTCTGGCTATTGATTCGGAATTTTTCATCAGCTAGAGTCATAAGACTCCAGTAAATCTAACCTGAAATCCAGACAAAAGAACTCTGCACGTGGATAGACTATGCATGTCTAAATGCAGACTGCTGCACATGGCTAGACCAACTATACAATATTTAGCAAGCACATTCAAACATATGCAATCTAAATACATACAGTAAGCTATAAGCAGGGACAGTATGTGTGAATAAACCAATTGCAATTGTTCTACTAAGATAAGAGTAATTTCATGACTTTTAAAAAAACCCAAACAAATAAATCAGCTCCTGGGTTTGGAAGAGCTTTACTTCTTTTTTTTTTCAATTTGCATTTAAAAATAAGTAGATGATGTGGAAAAAGCATCAAATACAGTTTTGTAGTCCTTCCATGGAAAATAGGGAAATCAGATTTACAAAATTATCTGCTTAGTGTATGTGCCAAGATACTAAGGCTCACTTAAATTGACATTAGGATACTTGTGGTTTCTAAGAAGGTCCTCAAAGGCACTCCAAGAACTGAGCTTTGTCAGATGTGTTTTTTGTAAATATTTATTGTGATAGGATTTATACATGTTTTAGCTTGAAAACAAATGAAGGAAGCCATTTTAGCTAGGCAGAAGAACGTGGTAATCAAAGAAACAGAACGGGTGTGAGCTAACGCATATTCTTGAGCCGAGATGAGTCCAGCCACTGCACATGTACTGAAAAAAACCAACAGAAGCCTACTAAGTTGTACAGGAAGAAAAGAATATGGAAGGCTGCATCCTAGGCATAGACATCGTGGAGCTGCTGCTTGGCTCAGCCTCAATGAAATACATCCAAGTTCCAGTCCTTCCAAGTCAGATTCATTCTTCCATTTTGACAGGCAGCAAGAAAGGAGTTGATGCTGTCAACAGTCATGCTCATGACTCCCATAGCTGAGACCTGTCCTATGGAACCAAAAAGAAAAAGAGCTTGGTGCAGGGTTCTTTTCAGAGATGTTTTTGTTATTCCTTTGCGTCACTTTATTTCTCACCCCAAAATCAGTATATTACATTGAGGTCACAAGTTATAGAATAATTAGAAAGGTCCTCAGAAATTCACCTGGACTCAATGCTACTGAAAAGAGTTATACTATTGTGTAAGAATTCCAAGGGTTTTTTCTAGTCACAGAGAACAATATGAATAGGATTTAAAATAACTTTCTGAGTATTGAGAGATTTTGGTATACGAAAGTCCCACTGGAATCAAAGATAACACAGAAAAATGTATTTTACATTTCTCCTGCTTACTCTAAAGAAATTGACATCTGACTGGATATTCTGACTCTGCAGAGAAACATCTTCAAAGATGAAGCTGAAAGTGCCTCCCCAGTCACCGATTTCCAGGCTCTTTTACCTCAGCTACTCCTCTCTTCTAGGGAAGGCAGGGCACAAGCTTGCTGTCTTCATGGAAGACACCACCCTAGGACTTTATCAGGTGAAGAGATGTCTTAGTCGATTACCTACACCTCATCAGGTTAGGCAAATGGTCTTTCAAAGGCTGCCTGGAGGCAGCTGGCCACCTGCCACGCTGTGTTACATGTCCACGGGGGTCATATATCCCTGAGGTTTATCACTGGGGAACAAGCCACACAAAATGAGTGGGTAGACTACTAGATCCTATACAAATATGCACCTTTAAGTGCTGGGTTCCCACAGCCTCTATATAGTGTTTTATCTGCTTTGGAACCGGTTTATTTTTAAGGGTCACAATTCTGTACTTGCTGAAGAGGAAACTGCAAAGTACTTGCAGTGGGAAAAGAAAGTGTCCTGATTATTTTTTTTTCTTGCTTTCTGAAAATAAACTCCTGCCATTCCCATTCCTAGCACTTTCTGAAGAACTAGCTCTAAGACTGAGCTTTGAAAATAATAATATAAAAAAAAAAGAATGGTGATATGATTACGCTAATGATAATTTTGCTGACAGAAGAAAAAGTATCAAAGGAAGGTATACTCCATCATGATGAAGGGTTCATGTGGGGGTAACGAAAATAATCTCCAGGAGAAAGAGGCATTCTGCTGAAACCTGTGAGCCTGGAAATAAAAATAAAGCATCTGAGCTACTTAAAAAAAAAATACACATTTTATAATTAAAGCAAGTTACTGTCTGAAGATTGGAGGGAGGTGGAACGCGATACCTAACTTTCACAGAAGAGTTGAAGGTAATGTTGGGAACTACAAAGCAGTACTGAAGCAGCAGGGGAAAAGCTAGCTGTCACTAAATTAACCAGCAAAGAATTGAATAAGGACAGATCAATACACATATCTTATTTTTCTGTATCAAAAGTGTAAATCAACAGAACACCCTGAACATGAGTATAGTTAAAAGAATGCAATCCTTTCTTTTGTAATATCTGTAAAAAACATCCTGAAGGAAGCAGGGTAAACTACTCATGAAAAGCAAAACAAAACACCTCCTTTTTTTCTTTTCTTTTTTTTTTTCTTTTTTTTCCTCTAAGCTTAGATTTGTTACTTGCTGAACACGATCATGAGGCTGTAGCAGGCAGGTATTTATCTGAACAGTAGGCAGGTAAATATAGAGAGGTTCTGTGAGCTTTTCCTTCCCTTGGAGGAGTGATCCTTTTATTCAATTAAATGTGTGGAATTTAGTATCCTTAGGATAAAAAACCTGAGACTTTTACACTGATATTAATAAAATCTCAGCAGTTTTGCCATTTAAAGGTCAAATGGACATGAGATGTGTTGAATCAAAGTAGAAACTACCTCTGGGACTGAAAAAAATATTGCTTCCAATGGAACACCACTCGGCAGCAAGTCAGAGAGGGCTTGCTTGAAGAGAGCACAGGGCTCTCCTGTGAAGCAGAACATACATTCAGAAGGGAAACACTACATTTGTCCAGCCAGTCATCTTGTAGACGATGGTAGCTCCTGTGAACAGCCCTGACCGCGAGAGGTGGAAAACAGTGAGGTTTTGACAATCTCTATAAACCTGGAGGATGTGGTTAGCAAACCGGGGGTGTATGAGGGATTTGCACAGTGAGCATGTTTATGGGGGCTGGGGGTCTGCACAGCTTCCTCCTGGAGGTCTGCATTCATTAGCTGAGTTTCAGAAACGGATATGTTTTTTCCAGACTCAAAGATATAAGCATTTGCTTTATATTTAGGTTATCTTCTGTTCTAGGTACACAAGATCAAAACCAAATGAAGAATGCAACACAGAGACAGCTGTAATAGCTTTGTCCGAAGGGCAGACCTAGCAGGCTGTTTCTTCTCCAAGAGTTTCCCAAAGCATGGGCAAGGTCAGGAAAGGACAAAGTGATAGGGATAACCTGTCTTCTTGAGCAACTGGTTGCTTAGGTTATTCCTGAGCCAGAGGTTGGCTCTGTGTTTAGAAATTCTCAACTTATTTCTTGTCTGGTCTCTCCATGAGCTCATATAAACCTCTACTAAATATCTATCGGAAAGGGACCACATTATCCACTTTTTTACCTTCTACACAATATTCTATTTTGATTATTAGTCATGACGTGCTCACCCCATGACAAGAAGGCAATGACATCATTTTATTAAAAGTGCCAAGAAAAATGAAACTATTTAACTGTGCCTGAGGTGTCATTTCCTTTAATCCTTGCTAGAAATTTCTTGCCTATCTTTACCTAAGAACCTGGCCTTTCTTTTCTCACAGCCTCCCAGTACCTGTACGTTCACACAGGAACGAACTCACCATTGCAACTTCCTTCCGCGCATCATTCACTGCTATTTCTGGGAGATATTTTGGTTTAGAGAACTAAAACACCCAAGAAAGCTACCAAGGTGAGCATGCCAAGAAATAAAGAAATTTGCTCTCTGATAAAATTTCAACTATTATAATGCACATTCCAAGTCAAGTCTAGGATGTCCGGTGTTTTTGCTGAATGTATAAGCTTGTGTGACTTGTTATGCTCCCACTCATTAAGAAAATAGACCAGCAAATTACAACTTTTGCAAATGGAATCATTATAGCTGTAATTTACAAAATATACTAAGCCCTTTGATCTTTGTCAGAGAACATACCATATACTTTTAAACATTGCGTGGAAATTGTAATTTAAAAACTACCATCCTTACATTCACAGCCTCAGTGCATATATTAGACTGCACTTTTCTACCAAAAACAGTGTCCAGGTTCTATCTATGGCATAACAATGACTCAACTTTCAGATGAATGGCGAAAAAAAAAAAGATACTGTAAGTTGATATGAGCTAATATTGTCACCAGTGGACACGTGCTGGCTTTCCATTACTCAGGCAAGTGTGATCTAAGTAAAGCTAGTCTTTCCAATGACAATCCATTGCATATTAAATATTTTCATCTCTTTTCAACACAACCTGCAGTTTGATATCTGATATATGAGTCTTTAAAAATCAGTATTAAATCTCCTAAATATTAATCTACAGTCTAAATGCTGTTTGGAAACTAACATTTACAGGCTGCCCACAGAGGTGGTGGATACCCCAACCCTGGAGGTGTTCAAGACAAAGTTGGATGCTGTATGGGGCACTGGGAAACCTTGTCTAGATCCATTCCTGTGGCGGGGGGAGGGGAGTTGGAACTTGATGATCCTTGGTGTCCCTTCCTACCCAGACTGTTCTATGTGATTCTGTGATATTTCTTTGACTTTGTATATCAAGTGCTGTTTTGCTTTAGCTGTTACTTTCTAATGACAGTAAGATGGAGAAGGAAAACAACTGTAAAAAGATGCTTAGCCATTTTTAGGAATCTTTAAGGTAATCTTCTTGTACAATTGAGAATCAGAGCAGATGTTACATCTTATCTGTGGATTAACTAGAGAAGCGGATTCATGAAAGTATATGTTTGAAAATAAACCTGATTTTGTACATATTTGTTCTTACGGAAAATGGCATTTGCTCCCAAAAGATTTAGTATAAGGTCAAAATCCTGCCTGAGCTGCAGACCAGTCACTTAGAAGGAAAGTATCATAACAGCACAAAAGGAGCAATACATAGTATTTAAAATGCTACTCCCTGGCCAGTGTAAGATCTACACAAATATATAAATAGTTGGATTTTTTAACTTTGCCAACATTTATTCAAGCTTTAAAAATGTTTTGGACTTGAGTGAAATTGAGCATAAAACCAGAATTCATCTAAATACGTGCACTTCAGTATGATGGTTTCACTATTTATTGTAATGGAAAGTTATGGTCTTAAAAAAGATTCCATTTTGCCCCTTTTTTGGAGCTGGCCTTTTCTAAGGAAATATAAAGTGTAGGAATTACATTTAAGAGATAATTCCACTCTGGTCCATTGTTCTAATTAAAAATAGGTAGACCAAGTTAAAATACTTTAACTAAATTGATAGAAAAAATATTTTAAAATTTATTCTTATTATAAACAGCAGCCCTGGATTGTTTGCTTTATTCCTCACCTACAAGGAGCAATGGTTCTATCCAGCCTTCTAGTACTGTTGCTGTGACTTCCCCATTCAGTTGCTATGCATAAAACTCCAGCATTTGTTCACACAAAAGGTTTCATAAAATGAACAGCTAAAATAAAATGCTGCTACTGCCCGAAATAGCATAGCCTGCAGATTTCAAGAGCAACCACTACTGCTTATAATTAATATGATATCACTGATTGCCACTTATAAACCTTTTTTATGGGAGCCTAAGCCTCCTATATCATGTGTAACTGAGCATATGGAATCTTAGATCATTTTTTTACCTTCTGTCTCTGAAAATTTTCAGAGGAGAGAAAGCTAGTTGTATTTCATTATTATGTATATTTAGCAGGTCTATTTTCTTGGCCACGAGTCTGAAAACCTTTTCTAAGAGGACTTATCTAGCAGCTGTGTTGACAATTCTATTTTTGAGTGCAACTTCAAGAGCAAGACGAGTTCTTCACACCTGTGCCTCTAGAGCTTACTTTTTGGAAAGAACTGGGCTTTGCATTAATTTTGCAGCAAACACCATACAGTGCACAGGGAAGTTAAAAAAAAAAAAAAGTTTCCCTTTCTAGCTTAGAGTGATAGGGAAGAGCAGCTTGTGCTGTGTCAAGGAAATTTTTCTATGAAGGTTCTGGACAGAACATGAAAAAACAGTTAAAAAAAGGCCTTTTGATGCTACAATGGATGCTTTCATGGAACTGGTCTCTGGAAAAGGGTTATTGGGACAAACTGGTGACTCGGCTTCATTCAGAGTGCTGCCTCATGGACTATACAAGTGACAATCTCTGGGCTGTTAAGAACCATGTCCACCTGGGGTAGACCCTCTCGACCTAGAATTAGAATATTTTCTTCATGCAATTTCTCCAAATTTGTCCATACAGTTTTACAGAAAAGGGAGGTTGTTTAGATTTCCCTGCTGGAGTGGAGAGCCTAGTCTGTGGGTGACCTGGTCCTCGATATCAAGGATGTGTTCTGTCCTCTAAAAAATTGCGTGGGGATAGATGCCCACCTGAAGGGGCAGGATCCTACCAGCCTCTCCACCCACAGAACTACAGCTTCTGCATTGTTTCAGGACATGGTAGTGTGGACAGGAGCTGACTGCACAGAGGCTGTCCTCTGCCTTCAAGAAATAACTGAAACATTAGAGACACTTCAGGAACAATAATGCTGTTGGTCATCTGAGAATCTCACCGACTATTGCCTCACGCTGCGAAACCTTCCTGCCAGAAATCCATTATGTCAGAGCTGCAAATCTACAGAGCACATAGATTTAACGGTAAATCTAGAAGTCAGCTTTTTTTGGTCTTCTTACTTTTTTTTTTTTCTTTTCTTTCTTTTTTTTTTTTTTTGTGAAGTTGAGTTATAGAGCATTTTGACATTTACCAAAGCTTTATTGTCAAGTCAGGTGAAAGATGATTTTGTCTACACAGTCCCCTTAAACCCATGACATCAATGAGAATTTTTTGATAACACCTGATAATAAATCAGTGTATCTTTCAATGTAACATCATTTATCCTGCTTCTGAACTGAAATAATTCAAAAACATAATAAAATTGAGCAAAATCTTCCTTGTACAATCTCCTTTGCATTCCTACTATAACACATTTTAACGTTTAAACTCTGTAATTATGTGTTTTTTCTGCCATGTCCTTGAATCATTCAGAGCTCAAGATGACGGCTGCTTGGCAAATGATGCAGCAATTCAATATTTATTTTTGTCCTTATTGTTTAGAGATTCCATAGCTCCTTTACTGCATGCCATAAAACTGTCTCAGCCATGTGGGGCAGAGTGTTTCAGTGGTTGCAGGAATTAATGCTGGCTCCTGCCTTGCTTTGCATTGACGTTTTTACTATGATAGGGTGTGAATGATTACTTTTAATCCATTTTTTTCATAGAAGTATTTGGAAACAAAGGTTAAAAATCATTTGCCTTCCACATTTTTGGCACAACTTTAGGAAAAAGTTTGCAAAATATTCTATTGGTAGAATTTGATACAAATGTACAACTACTATTTGGGATAACTTGGGAAAAAGAAGAAACTGCTTGTGGTAAACTTGGCCAGTAGATGTACTGCAAAAATCTTAATTCTGAGGAATCATCTATGTTCCTACATCGCATGTGTTTGGTGGAGGGGCGTCTCCAAGAAGGCAAATGATTGATTTTCAGTACAACTGCCAAGCAAGCAAAAATATTAAAAATAAATGTTTTTAAGTGTTATTTCTTTCTGCAGAAATGCAAAACATGCAAAACATCCCCCAATGATCAAAATGTTACATTTAACTGAGAAAAAATGTTTTGTTTTGGTGCTTATGCAAATAAATTGAATGTGTTGCTTACCAAAATTAATGTAGGAAAAGCCAGCCTTTGGCCCAACAACCTAGAGGTTTGAGCACTCATGGATACGCGGAGACTCAGAATCAAGTCTGTCTCTGCCAGAGAACCTGGAAGACATTCATCACATGCCAGGGAGGAAGAAGGAGAACTTCATTCACCACCTTCTGTACATCAAATTGTTTCCAATTCAGCAACCAGTAGTTGCTTGTGCCCCTTTCTGAGAGAACAAATTCACGAGGAATTTTCATGATTTGGGAAACACATGTGTTTGTATGATACAGCTGAGAAAAGGATGGGTATGGTGTGACCAGGTCAAATAGCCTAAAATAGCAGGGCCTGAAAGAGGAGAGCTTTTAGCTCATGCCTAAATTGTGCCTTGCAGAAAGTGTGGTGTTTCTAAGGGATTGCTGAAGGCACTGGCTTAGAGCAATGTTCCAACCTGGGCTTTCTTTGGAGCTCTTCCACTTTGTACAAAATTAATTACGTATGTATGGATGCAAGGGTAGAAAAGAGACCTGTAGCAGGTTTCCTATATTACATAAAGGTTACACCCTGCTGTCACTGCCTTATGTAAAAGCGCTATTAGATTATCAATTACATGAATTCAGCTGGCATTTTGCAAGAAATGAAGGGGTAAGTCCCATTTTTTTTCCTAGCAAATTTACAGTTTTCTTAAAAACCAATTACCTAGATGAACTCCTGAGTTAATCACGGAATCTCTTTTGCTATTTTACGATGATTTCTGCACTTCAGCTTGCTGATTTTCTCATTTGCATCTTTGAATTTGTGTCAAGTAACTTTCCTGCGGGTTGAAGAAATGTTGAAAAAGATTGGATTGTGGGGGAATCTGTCATGATTGATATGTGGTAAGCTAATTCTCTTTGACCACAATGTAGGGGACAGTTTGAGGAATCCAGAAGCTAAAGCCTGTGTAACATTCGTAACACACTCCTGATCTTATCTCGGGGTGAACTCTATGTATCTCCCATACAGTGAGAACTCACATACAGATCTGTCAAAACTTTTACACGCAGTAAATATCCAGACCTTGCCTAACTTTTCATTAATACAGCGTCGATAACATTTGCTAACAGATCATTGTGTGCAGTGGGCTGGTAACACCTTGTGTTCTCTGTTTGTGAGACTTCCATCCAGTCCTCCATCATAGGAGGCTGGGTGATAGCACCCGACACTCCTACAACACCTATTCACCAACTCACGCAAAACAAGTGCCAGCAAGGATTGCTGTATGTAATGAAACCTTTTGAACCAGGGAGACCATGGAGATTAAAAGGGCTTGCGGGCTGGCAATAGGGAAGGGAATCACTCTCGTTCCCCAGCCTTGCCCTTCGCCCCTCAAAGCTTTGCCTTCCAACCTGATCTCACCAGGGTTTGGTACCTGTCCTGTAGAGACATCTCACCTTCAGTGAAGGTTGCAGAGACAGGTGTTAATGTCACCTCTCTGATCAGATTAAAGGACTCTAATAGCATCCATTGTTCACCCTCAGCTTCTTGACCCTGCACACGCAGGAACTTTGATAGGAGGAGGAAGGACAAGGGCTGCACACACAGCTGCTGTTTCTCTGCTGTGTACAGAAATGGTGTCAGAGCATCATCTGGTTGGTGGACAAAAGGTGAGGGAAGAAAAAGGAAGTAACTTTTGGTCTAATTTGAATGCATTGAGTACTGATAGTGTCATGACATTGCCCTAGTGAGTCTCCTCACTAGTAAGCGAGTCTCTCAGCTGGTGGCCTTTTGTCTCTTCTGTTGGTCTTCTTCACTTTTGATAAAATATCACACTTCTCTACAGTACTCATAAAAAGCACTCCAATAAGTCCTTTAAAAGAGCACTTTTGGTTTTACTATCAAATACTTAAGAACAGAATATTTTTCTCTCTCCCTAAGTGGAGACTGGATTCACTTTGCAGGAATTTTCTTCACTTTCCCCATTCAGCCGTTTGTAGATGCTCATTTGCAGGAGGAAATTTATGGGTTTGTCTCCCACTCTCCTCTCCTAGGGTGACACGAATTACCCGGGTAAAGGACTACCTTTCCCCATTGCTCCTCATTCTTCCCTGTCTGGTGCACAGAACATCCTTCCCTCTCTCCTTTACACTATGGACTCGGTTTTAGCCCTTCAGCTCGGGTGTCTATGCGAGCAACAAATAACAACAATTAAAAAACAAAACAAAGTATTTATGGGGCTCTCTCCATCCCTGGCACCGCGGAGAGCAGTGCCGCCGAAGAGCACCTTTTGTGACCTCTCGCTAGCAGGCAGCGAGTAATTCTGGGGCCAGGAGCGGCTGCATTCACGGCGAGGAGGAAGTTTTCGGGGCTGTGGGTGCCTTCCCTTCCTTCCGCCAGCAAACACCGATCCACGCCAGGATTTGCTTTCTGCTCCCCTCTTTCGGCGATGCAATGNCTCTCCCTCGCTGTGTCTGCCTCCAGCGTTTCTCTCCGCTTGGCTCAGGCGGCTGCTCCAGCGCTACGCGGAGCAGAGGTTTCCCCGGCTCCCGTAAATAACAGGCACACGCATCCAGCGCACCGCACGCACGCCACACACACAGAGACACACAGACACAGACAGACACAGACAGACAC
>VXBZ01012881.1:358958-379761 GCA_013399135.1 Heliornis fulica | reverse complement strand
TTTTTTTTTTTTTTTTTTTTTAATGGATGCTGAGTAATAGTGTATTTGCAGAAGAACTAAAAAAGGGTTCTGGTAAAGTATCCAACTGAAAGACACTGAATTCTTAATACCGCGTAATAAGTTAGTGAGCTTTGTTCTCCTGTACAGATGATGGACGAGGTGAGATTCTGGCAACACAGAGACACCATCATGAAAGTAACTGAAATGAAAGCAGAAGCAACCCCTTCATTTTGAAGGTCAGGAGTCACTTGAAATTGTGCTTTGATGAATGGGCTTCATACTGGCATAATACAGAGGCGTTGACTGAAGAGAGCTAGCAAACGTAACACAGTTTCTTGTAGCTCTAAAGTGGTAATAATAATAATAATAATAAAAACAAACTCAGTAGTCACTCATGCAGTTGAGCTATTAGTCCATGTCAGATGTTCCCAAGATACTCTTTCTGAATGTTTTGCTTTCCTTTAAGTAGCTCTAAAATGTAATGATAGATTGACAGGAGAAGAGCAGAAAATCCTCCTTTCTGGGTCTGTATCAAAGCACTTGTTAATTAATGCCTTCTACTGTTTCTCTACTACCCTCACTGAGAGCTGTTTGAATAAAGTGCTCGTCGACCAGGAGGCAAGTGGGGATTCACAGGCACCTTGCATGGTTGTCTCAGGAGTGTAAAATAGGAATAGCTGTACTGAGATCAATAAAATAATCAATGGAGATTTGTGAAATCTGAATTGGCCATTAGGGATTAATTCACTGCTGATCTCAGTGATGACAGTGAAGACAGAGACAGAATTTTATGTAAACTTCTCACTTTTCTTGTTTCAGTGCTGTTGAAGTATGATCCTTCACACTGTGTATGACTGCTCCTCATTTCTGTTTGCAGTTTGAGTAACAGCAGCATCAAGAGAGTTTCTGGTCACTCTCCTTTATGCCTTCTCTGATTCTCCATTGTGAGTGCACAGTGAATGCTAATAAACTGGTGTGTGCATTTAGCTAGGAGAAGTGCAACTTTTTTAAGACCTGGCTTTGCTAAACCACTTGTATATGTATTTATTGGTTTGCATGTGACTGATGCTGTTGAAGGGAATACAACTTCCGTATGCACATCTAAACCTGACTGTGCTGTTTGTAAGATGGGTGCTTTTGAGGATAAATACCACGTCTTTACTACTTATAAATAATTCATTTTTGACTGAGAATTTTAAATCTCAGCATCTGGAGTTTCCCAATGTGACTTTATGGTAGAGTATCTTGGAAAGAGGGACTTGAAACTCGAAAAGGCAATGCTTTAATAATTAGCGTAATGATGAATTTTGGTGTATTGTACTCTAATCACTTTTTTCTTTTCTGTTGTCAGTCTGATTTATAATCAAAAAGCATACCTAAAGCTGAAACATTTCCCACACTTCTAAGTGCTAATTTGTTAAATTGTCCCAATGCTGTATTAGTGCTTATGGTATTGTGAAAAACTCCTGAGTTCAGGTGGTGTTCAGACACCAGAGAGGTCAAGCACTATGTTAAAAGCTCAGACCATTCTTTTTATATTACTGCAATAAAGAATATATTCATTTCATTTATATTACCACTTGGCTCTCATAAAAGGTCAGTTTTAGCTGAATGTACAATTACTTGCAAATGGCAAATCTTATAACAAGTGATCAACAATAAAAGCTTTTCTGCTTAATTTGTCTTTAAAATTACAACCTGCCATTTCTTTTGAATGACTTGAGCATCTTGCAGTATCACTCAGAGATCTGTCTTAACTTTCCATGATACATGTAAGAAACCTATGCATACTAATCTTCCTTTCTGCTTAGTAAAGTACAAATGCATAATTACATTAAAGTTTCTAGCTGAAATAACAAGCTTGGTGCTTAAAACTCCATTACGGTATCAAAGTATCAGCACTCCCATTGCTAGCAAAATGAAATTACGTTTTCAGTGAACTATGACTGTGTGCTCCCCTTCATACCTGGTTAATGGGTGCCATCTCCCTGGGAAGAGAACCTTCATTCTGTGGTTTTGACTGTTCGTACTACCAGGCATAATTATTTTAGCAGCTTAAATACGTGTAGAAGAATTAACACTTCTCCACAAATTCTGAAAAGCAGCATATAAAGGTTGGTGGTTAAAGGCAGAGTATTTATTATGCTAAACAGAGAGAATACATTACAAGATGCAAAAGGAATTTAAAATGTGCTGCAGATGGCAGGAAAACATATGCCTGGTAAAATTCTTAGCACTTGATTCCCCTGTATGCAAAACCAGCCTAAAATCTCCTGAAACTGAGGCTTGTTTTCTTCACTACTTACTGCTCCTTAAGAGCTCCTGCACACATCCAAAACCCAACCTTCCCTAATAAGAAATCTTTTAGCTCTTGTTACAGGAGGCTGTCACAAAGACCACCGTCTCTCTCTCCGACGAGCTTCTTTCAGCTAACATGACCTTTTCCGTCCAGCAGAGTGAAACAATAGTACTTTAGTCCGCTGGGCGATCGCAAACCACAGAAAGCTCGTGGCATTTGAAGGCGGGCAGGTTCCGCAGCTCCGAACAGGAGACGGGTGCCCATGCTCCTGCTGACTACGAAGGGCGACAGCCATCTGGGCCCTACCGCTCCTTACACCAGGTGGGCTGAGCGAGTGTCCGCTGGGCGAAAGTCCGGTGAGCAAAAGAAGAGTTATTCATAGCGTTAGGATGGTTCGGGCCCTGCCAGCCTGTTGTAGAAACCCGGGTGCCCAGGAGGAGGCTCTACAGCACAGCGCCAGGCCCGGGATGGAGGCCACCGGACGCTTGGCTGGGCCTTCATTTTCAGAGCTCAGGACAGGAGCTGCTTTGGGTTGTCTAAAAGAAGCAGCAAGGGCTGATATTCCTAATGCAAACAGCAAATTGCTCTCTGGCTTGCCTAGCCTGTGAGGTCTGTCACCTTGCGCTTCTAATGGCCTTTTAACCGCATCTCCAGCTGAGTAGCAGATGTAAAGGGTACCGAGCATCCTGAGCTGGGATTTTTATTTTTTTCTCCTCCTGAAAGAAGCATTTCTACAGATGCTTGATGAACAATGGAGCCTCAAACCTGCTTGCTGACCTGTTGGGTTTAAAATAGCAGGGCAAATCTCCTGAAATAAGTGGAAGTCTTGACTGCTTTTAACAGGTGCCTTGTAGGGCTGTTAGATCAAATTAGGCATGCACACCGAGAGCGCAGTCACATCTGTGTGTGTGTGTGTGTGTGTGTGTGTGTGTGTGTGCGCGCGCGCGCGCATGCGTGTGCGTACAGGGATACAGTCACAGCCCCTGCCTGGGCTGGCCCCAAAGTCATGTTCAAGCACTGAAAGGCAGAGAACCTGCAAATTACCAGGATAGGGACTCCTAGACGGAGGTGACTTTTTGTGTTTTGGGTTGCATCTGAAAAACATATGTGCAAACACATACAAATGCAAACATATGCACAAGAAAATACAACACAGGGATGGTCCATGTGTGTCAGAAAGATGGTTGGTTAAATCAGCCACAGTACTGCTCTCTGGGGAGTCCAGTTAGTTCAAGTCTGATGTTTGACTACACAATAGGTAATGTAACTTGCCTGCTTAGTCAAAACACCTCTGTGTTTCTAGATTCCTTTGTCAGTGTCTGTAGCTGTAGTTCTTGCCATGTTTGAGATGGTAGTCACATATCTTTATGTGTGGAATTTCTAACATACTGGAGACAGTGGGGACACCTGTCTGGCTTTTGTCTGAGTTTGTCTTGGAAGTCAACACATGGGATGAAGCTGTAGCACATCTGAGTATCAGACCATAGTGTGGTATGTAGTAGGAGGTGCCCAGATACTGCTGTGGTTGTGAGAACTGGGGAGGTATGCAGAAGATGTGGCAAAATCTAGGCTGTAAATGCCTTACTATGGTTCTCATGTCATATGCCTGTGGTTGACTTTTGGGTTATGGAGTCCCTTATGACCTGGGAGTTTTCTTCTGAGAGCCCATCGGCAATATTTAATACAGGAATAAAAAATGTCTTTCTTAAGCGGAATTGTTTTTGAAGAAGTGAAGCATAACATTAGGGAAAGGATCTTTATGCACAGTTAGTTACCCTACCAAAAGTCTGGTAGTGCTGATTAGCACATAGCCATGGAGGCTTCCATCCTGTGTATTATTCCTATAGATTCATTTCAGTTCAGGATTCAGTGTTTTCCAGAAATATTTTGTTTTGAGCTGCTCTTGTCTAAATGTCTTTGTTTTTGTTGTTGATGGCAATCAAGTAGGAGAGGCAATATTTTGCATAAAATGTTGGTATTTCTGTTTGCACCATTTAAATCCAGAACAAGAATTTCACTTGTTCAGTGGATGCAACATTGACCAGTGTTTTGGTTTTGGGTAGTCTTTCGTGAGCCTAGCAATCCCTGTTTTGGGAGTCCAAATACACGACTCTATATAGAGTCAGTGAGGCTAGCAAAAACCTGACTCAGAGAACCAGAGAGAAAATATAGGGTAGGATGAATTGTTGGAGAAGCAACTGTTACTGAAAGATGAATGAAACATGAATAGGAGTACTCCATTCTCTCATTGCTTGAGTCACTTTGCATTCACTGTACTAGGTATTAAGACCTTTTTCATCATAGTTAAAGCCCTACAAAAAGGGGAAAAGGCTGGAAAAGTGCTTTCATGCTTTAATGCAAGTATTTAGGTGAATAGGATGTGAAGGAGGGAAAGAGCAGCAATGCTCCATTTCTTTTTTTTCTTTTTCGTTTTTTTTTTTTGTAAATGATGGATTTGGTCTTGTGTATAGTCCGTAGATTCCTCCTTTTTCTCACCATCTAAGTGGTTAAACATTTCATCTCAGATTGTGGTGACCTGACTGATCATTCTCCAAAATGGAGAAAGTCCTAGTCAAGATGTATTGGCATTTGTATTGTTGAGTGGTTCCTTCAGAGCTTGTTGCTCAGCTAAGTAAGCACTTCTCAACAATTTAAGCTCAGTATTTTATTATGTCTCTTGTTGCAGAGGGAACAATGCAGCTTTCGCACAGTTCTGCCTCTCATCATAACTTTACATAATGGTGCTCCATAACCTAAGAGAGCAGGCTCAGTTTCTGGCTTTCTATCAGCTGCAGCTGATATGCAGCTATCCATGCCCTTGTAAACAGTTCCTCTGCATCTTTCCTGTTGGTATCCTTTGGGTACTTCTCCAGGCTGCACAAGCCTCTCAGCCTGTCTTCACAGGAGAGGTGTTCCAGCCCTCTGATCATCGTGGACTTCTCTGGACTTGCTCCAGCAGCTCCATGTCCTTCTTGTACTGGGGAGCCCAGAACTGGATACAGTACTCAAGGTGGGGTCTCACCCCAATAGAGTAGATGGGGTTTTGCTCCTTGACCTGCTGGTCACGCTGCTTTTGATGCATGCTGGGATACAGTTGGCTTTCTGGACTGCAAGCACACATTGCAAGTTGACATTGAACGTCTTGTCATCCAACACTCCTAAGTCCTTCTCCTCAAGGCTGGTCTCAATCCATTCTCTACTCAGACTGTAGTTATGCTTGTGATTGCTCTGACCCATGTGCAGGACCTTGCACTTGGCCTTGTTGAACTTCATACAGAACTTCATACAGCTCCTTCTTTGAAGCCTGCTGTGGTCCCTGTGGATGGCATCCCATTTAAACTTCCTTTAAGCTATTGATGTTGTAAAGGTCTGGTCCAGGCTACTGAGTATGTTTTCATTTACACTTCACCCTGCTGCACTGGAGTTAACTGTCAGTGAAGTTGTGTCCCCTTTTCCTGCCTCTGACTGCTTCCCTGGCATCATGTCTGTCTGTCCGACACACTATCCTGGACCAGAAAGCTGATCTAACAGCTAACCCACCAAAAAAAGATCTTGAAGGTACACAGGAAGGTATTTGGAAATGTGAACCTGAAGTCAGGATGAGAAAGTGGGGCTCACCATGTGATGGTGTCTTTGAGGTGGATACTTTACAATTACCATGAAACTGCACGACATAGGTTGTCCATCCTTTCTCACATACAGCAATATGCAGTGCACCAGTAGTATAGTACTTCTGTGGTATAATTGAGAAGAAACCACCAGCAGATAAGCATTCTTGGGTATTATCCCCACTTTTGCACTTGGCTTTCCAAATGCATCACCTAAATTTGAAAAGCCATGCTAGCCAAGTCATCTGTTCTGCAAAACTGGAGGAGCTGAACATCTGTCTGCGATGAGGGATCATACTGAGAGTGCTTCACTACCATAGGGTAACTTTCTGTTTGTTATTGTGTTGATGTGTGATTGTTAATGTGGTCAGTTTACGGAGTGTCTGCTGATTTTACTGCATGCTTAAATTTGGGGTTTATGAGGTAAATGGATTGGATTATTAGGCTGTGGGTTTATATGCTGCTATTTGTTGCTCTTTCCGTGTTTTAAATCTTTCCTACACCTGAGGGTACCCATTCCCAGCTATATGCAGCTTTCACATATAAAATAAAATGAAACTCTGCTCATAGTAGTGCTGGAATAGAAATGTTAAAAGCAGTGGCAGGACGATTCTTTTGCCTGTATTGTAGACTTCAGAAGTTGTTGCATAGCTTCTAAATGCCTTAATTTCTGAGTACCCTTATTTTTAAATGTGGGCTGGTCCCTAAGAAGATTAAACAATGCAGTGACAGTCAAAGGTGAGGGATGATGGGCACTCAGTGTCCAGTGGCTAAACCCAAAGTATTTTCCATCTTTTCTCTGATACAGTGTTTCACAGAGAAAGGAGCTGTAAGTACAGACAGTGACTGCATCTTAGTTATGCAAAATAGATTTAAGAGTTTAAACACCTAATATAAGTGTTTATTTCTGTGATGTTACTACTTGTCTTTAGAGCTTTAACTGGGTATGAGCAATTTAGATTTTCTGGATTAAAATAGCTATATATAATTTGGTCTGTCAGTATTACCTGTGTTACAGAGAAATATGGAAAATGCCTCTTGAACAGTTTCAGACTCAGACCATATTCTCTTTAACACATTAGAGTCATTGCAATTTAAAGTATTCTTATTGGTCTAACGTTGGCATGTATTTAAAGCAGTTTCAAAACTTTGAAAGAAGATACCAAAGCTGGCCCACAGTAAAAACTTCCTTAATAATTAAATGTTTTTAATTTTTTTTGGGTTTTTTTTTTTGGTGAAGTAGTCTATCCTCTGCTAGCAGTCCAGCTGGGAAAAAAAAAAGCCCCAAAAAGTGCTCAGGGAATACAAATAATGCCAATCAACACTGCAAAATCGGTTTTGTTGGCTCAACAGAGATTTTTGTGTTTCTGAGCAAAATCAAGAATAAAAATCTAGTTTTAAAATGTAATCTTATTTTTAAATTAAGGTATTTAAAAGAATGGCACGAGGGAGTTTTATTTATTGAATTGGTCAAAACACGGGAGCAGTATTCCAAGACCGCTGCTCTTCCATGATCTTCCACTGTGCTGGCTATGGGCTGCCAGTAAGCACTGTTAATTAAATACCTGGGACATAACTCATAGGCACTGATGAAATACAAACACCTGTCTTTACAGTGTAGCAGGGCTGATGAGGAAAGGGCTTCCTGCAGTTGAACACTGAAACTATGATTAGCACGTTCCTAAAGCAGATCTTCAGAAGCCCCGTACCATTCTTTGAGGGAGAACTCCAAAGCCTCTTTCTCCCTTTAATTACTGAGACAGCATGCTTAAAAGCCATGTATAAATTGACTGTAATCAGATTGGCTGTGGGGCACATGCTTGCTTCTGGTACAAGTTTTTTTGCATTAAAGACCCCCAAACCTGATTTCTGCCTGTCTCCACTGAATGCAGCTGAGGGCAGAGTTTGAGAATTAATTGTAGGTTTTATTTTAGAAGAGTAACTAAAGCACTGGAGAAATACAATAAAAGGACAACCCTGTTTGCAGAGAGCTTCCATTTAATATTTATTCCAGAATTTCTTCATGAGACTTAATCATAATGTTGTAGCTATGTACATGTTTAAATCTTTTCCTGTTGCAAAACCAACAAATGTAGTACAAATAAATATGCTGCTTAATTTTGTAGTTGTCCTTTTAAAGGACACCATTTTCATATCCCACTGAGATTGCTACAATAATTGATGGATCCTTTGTATCATCTTTGTACCTTGTTAATTAGTAGAGTCTGAGTTTGCTTTTTAAAGCAGCTCCAGCTGGACACTGTAAATCGTTGTCTAGAGCACAGTCTGTGCTCAGTGCAGAAACTGGCCAAACCACAAACTCTTTGCACCTTGTGTACCAAAATCTGGTTGCTGGCGAGTACTTGAACACATAAATACAGATCATTGCTCAAGTGGAGCTTTTCCACATCTGATGAATGGATTTAAATTGCTCAGCTCTTGTGATTTCCCCAAGGGCCTATAGCCTTCTCTTCAGCTGGGGACAATGCACAGAAGTATTATGTACACAGTGCGTGGACATAGGTACATACATCCATATACCCGTGTACCCAGACATCCCCCTACGTTCAAAGAATCTGCTGAAATTGTATCTTATACCAGAGAGCTGTTTTCCAAGGTGTATTCTACTACTGTAGATAACTTTTGGATTCTAAGTGAGGTCCAGTTTGCCTTTTAAAATTTTCATAGTTCTCCTTTCGCTGTTACATTTTGCCTGTTCAAGTGTTCTAGAGAAATTCTCATTTTTCTGGTGGCAGTATGGCCATTGCCATTACCTTCATGCCTAATGGATCTCTCAAGCTAAATGTGCTTTTGACAGGAGAGGAAACTCTACAGAATTTCCCTGTCTGTTTTAGCTGAAACATCAGCAAAAATAAAACTGAAGGTGAAGAATATTATAATGGTAAGAGCAGATTCATCCAGATTTTAATCTGTAATGCTGAACAAATCAGAAGAAGCTCCATAAACTCCAGCTGGGCTAAAGAATCACGTGTGTAACTTTGCTATTGATTTATATACTTATAGTTGTTTTTTTTTATAGTCCTTTCAATGTCATTATTACAGTTATTGTACAGCTCAGACAATAAACCTTTCTAGAAAGACTAATGGAGTTGGCAAATTAGGATCATCGTCGTTTTAATGGCTAATACGTAAGTGCTAATCATTTTTGTTCCATTCTGTGGCTTGCCTGATGTTGGGAGCTGATCAAACTGTTGCATGCAAGGTCTGTTCAGATGAGTCATGCGGAAAGGACTGATGTAGCCGAAGAAAACTTTTCAAAACAGTCCGGAAAAGTTCCTGTGCCTTTGTGTTAATTCAAGATAGAGATACAGAGGTACAATCTTAATTAGTTTAAATTGGCGAAAATGAAGTCAGTTACAGTTTTCAACAGTAAGCATCTTGGGAAGATGAAAGTGAAAGCTAGCAGACACATTTTCTGATTAGTGGATATTTGTATTTTGGATGTTCTCTTATGAAAGGCAAATTTGTAAACATTACTAATATTTATTCCACAAATATTTGTCTCATTTTTATTTCACCCTGCTGTGATCTGCAATTGCTAATCATTTGGGCCCCTTTGGAGCAAAGGTACTTACTAAGTTGTGTTAGAGAGAGCAGGAACTCAATAGTCAAACAAATTTTTGTTGATAAAACGTCTTGGGTCGATCTAATTTTACAAGGGAGCTGCATGCATGCTTTTCAGTGGTGAGAATTTAATTTGCAAAGGCACGTGGCAGAATATATTCTGTATATTTTCTCAGTTGCTTGTGAGGCACTCTTCTTCCTTTCCTTTCTAAAGAATTCTATTCTGCCCAGATTATTTCATGTTGATTTTACACAGACATATACACAACTCCTTATTTCAAAAGAAGAAAAAAAAATAACAGTACTTTTTTTTTTTTTTAACATTACTTGAATTTGCTGGACCACTTACTACTTCCACGAAAGAGTGAGGCCATCGCAGCATTTACCAATACAGCCCCTTACTTTTAGGCACCTTTTTGCCTTGAAAGGTAAAGTGTTCATATAGGTGCTTAAGGCTCCAGGATACAATGCACGAGGACAATTAGTCACAACTGAGTAACCAGCCAGTGAATCTCACTGAGGAGAAAAGTCCCACAAGTGATGCTGGTGTGTGAGAGAGTGGAGTCGTCATTCCTCACCTTTTGGGAGAGCATCTTCAAAGCCCTTTCTGGAGGGCTGCATCTCTGCCTTCCAAACACTTCCATTGTGCATAAATAACAGCATGTTCACTAAGCTAGAGATGGGGATTGTTTTCACACCTGTTTGTTAGTGCATCACAGGATGCTTTTTTCAAAAAGCTGGAACATTGTGTAATGTAGCTACTGGGCTGAAACCAGGAACCTGGATCTGGAACCCCTCCGTGAGGTGAGGGATGCTGCACTCAGCCAGATAGTTTTTTTCACTGTTTCTGCCCAAGAAATAATTACTGTGTGCAAAGAAAGAGTGTTTTAATAGAGAAGGTTGAGAGCAGGCTGTCAAAATTATTTTTCTTTGCCAAGGAGAACCTTGTCTATAGTAAATCTATTTAATCAGAAAGTAGCTTTGAAGCAGGCTGGCATTCCTATTTGATCTTGAAGCTTTCTTAATCAGAAGCATAATCAGCTTCAGAATTGGTCAGCATAAAAGGGTTTTTTTTTCCCCTAATTCCTTCCTCTTGAGGAATATTTAAACAATTCCAATTTTCTTCCTGTGTTGATAATGTTATTTAAATAATTAGTAATGAAATAGTTAGATTGCAAACAGTCAGCAGTAATCTAAAAGATGTTTGACAAATGCTTTGGTTTATGACATGTTCTCGCAAGAGATTTGATGGGAAACTCATTGCTTGGGCCATTTTACCCTAAATTACAAAAGTACAACAAATTGTGTGTTCCTGTCACCTCATTATGATTTTTCAGCAGTGATAGCAGGCCTTTTTTTCTTCATGAACTCTAAACACAAAAAAAAAAAAAGATATCCACAGGCCACAGTGAAAAGAGGCATCTAAATGTTGAACTGTGAGGTTCTGTGTAGGCCACGTGCCATTGTGTAGGTGGCTGCTGGCCCTTTAACTCATGGATTCCCAGGTGACACAATCCCTTTTGATACATCAGTTTTGCTCCAAGCAAACACGCAGCCTTAGTGCCTGCTCCCCACTGTGTAGGATCCTTGATAGATGATGCCGTGTCGAGGTGAGAGCTTACACAGAAATATCTTCAGTATTCTGTGAGAGTGAGTCTTCTGTGGAAAAGCAGTGGGTGTAACTATTGGAGCTGCATGTGACTAATGTTAAAGGTGAGTTTTGGGTAGAAGGTTGTTCCAAAAATGGATTGATTATTCCTCAAACATGTGCACAAAACAGAAAGCATTTTTAGAAGATGTTTTTACTTTCCAGTTAGTACGAGTAGGTGATGGTGCAGAGCATTTCCTCATAGACCCCTCCTAAAGGGGTTTTACATTTTGTATCCTTTAAATACTTTTTTTTTTTTTAAGAATAAAATGATACAAACCAACAGAACTGTTCCATGGAGATTCAGCAGCAGAAATCTTAAGCTTTCTCTGCTGAAGAGGAAACTATTTTTTTAAGGGGTTCCGTTAAGGTTAAGGTAGAAGAGAGAGGTCTTGAACATCCCATGGGTTCTGTCTGTTTCCACTAAAATTTTATTTGCTTTCTGAGCCTAGATAAAAACTCAGCAGTGGGAATAAAAGAAGCTTTCAAATTTCCTCCTGGGGAAATTGCTTGGCTTCAGAAGCACCTTAGAAGATTGCAAAGGTATCACTGGCCACAGGCACAAAATAATTTGATATAAAACTAAGCACTAAGTTGCTGTTGGATACCACCAGGATAATGAGTCAGTTTCAGAAAAAAAAAAAGGTTCATTATTTTTTAATTGGGCTGCTTTTCACTAAATCCAGGGACTGCTCATCAAAATGCAAGAGGTATTCCAGATATCATGACGTTTAAGGAAATTAAGTTCTGACAAATTCTGTATACCTGACATGATGAATGTATAGATTGTACGCTGCTGATCTTTACTAGCGAGTTTTCCTCTATCTTCAAAGGTCTTCTTTGAAAACCAACAAACACCAGTTTAAGTACTATGTAAATATGAACTGAAGTAACTACTTAAAATGAAACTTTAACAAGACCCAAAACATTTTGGCAAGATGATTTCAGGGAACAGTTAAAATAAATGAGGGCAGCTTTCCTTTGTGATTAACACCGTTATACTCTCATTCATTCAAGACATTATATTCATACGGGACTTGGCAGTTATCAGGGGAGCTTTCTAACAGCAAAATGAGAAAAGCAGTAGAAGTCATAGAACTAATAATGTATTTGACTTTTGGAGGAAGCAGGCTGCAGAGTGGGCTGGGAGGACTGGGGTACATCTGCATACAGCTTGCTGCAGAACTGTGATGTAGGCAGATGTGGGAACTAAAGAAGCATTTCTCGCGCAGTTACATAGATATAACCGTGAGGAGGTGGATGTTTCGTGCAGATGGGTGGGCTTAGAAAGTTTTCTGAGGTTGTTTTTTTGCTTTTGCTTTAAGTGTGAATTCCCTCCTTATTGCCATGCATCACCAAAATAAAACTGGAATTAAAAAAAGCCCTCCCTTACTAAGAATCCTGTAGTCATTTGTTTGGATCTTAGTATTAAAACCAAACAAGACACAGTTATCACATACCTTTGACTGTGTGTTCCTGTGTGACTAGCAATTGCATCAGTCCTGTGTGTTGCCTTTCTGAAAGTCCTTCTTTTAAGTCTCGTCCCTTCATGTTCCTTTGGTCCTTCCCTGAACACCCCAATAGGTTTTCAACACCTTTGCAGCCCACTTAGCACATATCAAAAAAAGTTTGTTAGAGTCTCAAAATGTGGCTCCCTCTGCACCTGTCTTAGAGGGAGTCATTTACCCTTGTAGACAGTTACCCTGTTTTGTGTTCACAATGGTCTGGGGAGAAAGTTTCTTTCCTTGACTTATTTTTGACTTATTAGCTACAGAAGTCTCATCAACTGATGGACATTCTCTGGTTTTTCACTGCCTAGAGTTCTTCTCCACTGCAGCTCCTTCACCTATATTCTTTCCTGCATCTTTGCCAGGACCTATTATTTAATTTGCATTGCCTTTATTATAAAGTTGATATTCAGCAGCTTTATGCCAGGTCATTTTTTTTCTCAGTTGCTCAGTCTTTTACTGATTTCTTTTTCCATATTCAAATCACCTGCTCTGGCATGGGGGTTGGACTAGTTGATCTCCAGAGGTCCCTTCCAACCCCAATCGTTCTGTGATTCTGTAAATATTTTGCTTCTGCAACTCAAAACTGGTTTTATCTGCCAGTTACTACAAAAAACGACCATTTAGTGTTGCCTTCTAACATTCATGATTTAGCCTCTTTCAGTGCATTTTTCTGTCAGCCTCTGTTGGGATTATTTTTTTACCTTGTCAGTGACAAGCTTGATTTTATCTGTATTTCAGAAATCACTTCAAATGAGGATATATTCCATCACTGGAGCTTTTCCCAACTCTTCGATACACTCCTGGCTTTACCAAAGTCTGTGTCTGTGTCTTTCTCTGTTGGGTTTTAGTAGAACCAGGACTTCTTTCTTTGCCAGAATTTTATTTCCTGATCTGTTTGTTTTAGGAAGTTGTAATGATTTGCTCAGTAGTTAAATCAATATGTAAAAAAATTAGTCTTTGTGAAGGAGCAAAGTGTTGAGGAGAAAAAATATGAGGCCCACAGGTTTGCTTCTGCAGATCTGTGGGAAAGCAGAGGAACGCAGCCCAAGTCCAGCAATATTTGCAAGAGCAAAAGACACAGTAGTTAAAGTTATCTTTTTTAATTATGTTTGTTGTGTAGTTTTGCTTAAATCCTTACAGTAGCAGTCTCTTGTTTCCAAAGTCTTATTTTATGAAGCCACTATACTAAGTCCCTGTGTTTTATTCTTGGACCATAACACTTACAACCAGTTAAGCTCCTTTCCATTGTCAGAAAGGATATGAAAATCCTTGCAACCTTCTTGCAAATGATGTGACATGGCCCACATACGGATGACCCTCCCGACGTGCAGCCTGGCAGCCCCAGGCTGGCCAGCCTCGCATACATGCATACATCCATGCATACATTCATGCATACATACATGCATACATACATACATACATAATAACCGTGTTTCTGAACTTCACAGCGTGGCAGGAATGTAACCTTTTTAAAAGCACCCTTAATTGCTCCTGTGCAGAATAGATTTACTTATGCTGAGTATCAGCACCTCTCAGCTTATGCTATAGTGAGGAGATCGGTGCTGTGCGGAGTAGAAGAGGGTGTTAGGATCGGGCTGATTTTGGATAGGATATCAAGTGCAGTTGTTAGGAATGAGAGGTTTATTACATTTTTGTTTTCCTCATGTTTGAAACGAGGGAGAAGTATTAATAGCAAAGAGCACTATAGATGTATTTTTACTTCTCAAATCATTAGCAGTTTAAGAAGAATATAGATGAAGGAGGAAAAAAAGAAAAAAGAAACAGTAGTAAGACAGAAGTGGCAGGATGTGTTGAAATGGCACTGTCTTTGTCACCCTACTGTAGTCAGAAAAGTCAAAATCCAATTCAGAATACATGAATAAAAAATGTCATTGTGTTAGACTGAAGCCTGATAAAATTGCTGTGAAAATAAGCTAGCTATAAGCAAAACACAGCTCATCTGTCATTGACCATGATGTTGACTTAAAATAAAAAGTCTGACACTGTGTTTAGGGAGTGAAAATTTTAATAACATTATTTTATAATTACTAAGTTTGTAGCAAGGACACTGAGCATAGCCAATAGCTTTTTCATCCTGTTGAATAACGCTGAAAAATAATCAGCACAATCAAATCCAAATGTAAACAATATGAACTTGCAAAAGCTTTGGCTTTTTTTTTTTTTTAACAGACACATAAGCTTTTCTCCACTTAAAAAAAAAAAGGTATAAATGTTGCCTTTTTATTACCAAAAGCAAAAAAAAGTGGAGTATTTGACCCAAAGGAGACAGTTTCATAATAATGCATGAAATAAGCTGTTGCTACTGAAAAGTGCAGTTGCAACCTCAGTCTAAATCAGGACTGCACAATCACATAGTGTAGCAGCACAGCTCTAACTGATCTACTTTCTGCTCCTTTCATCTTCCCTCCTGACCTGCACACAGTCAACTGGCACAAACTTTTACGGTGGACATTTTGATGTTAACTGCGGTTTCAGTAAGAGTGAATAAAGACGAATCTCGGGAGAGAAACACCCCAAAAACATTTTAACTGGGTGCATATTTGGATTCTATGTATCCCACGTGATGTGGAAAGAACTGCATCAGCCAAATTAGTTTTACTTTATATCCACTGAATTTTGGTGGTAAACCCCACCACCTTGTTTACTTATGAATAGTTTGCCCTTTTATGATATAAAACCACACATGGTCAAGGTACAGGTATTTTACTAACTCCTTGTAGGAAGAGCAACAGCCTGGAGTTCTGCCTTTTGGCATCATGCATTTGTAGAACAAAGAAGCAGTTTATTTAATAATTAAAAATCTACTTACTCATCCCTTGCAGAAGGTTTGCAGTTATTACTGATTCAGATTCAAGTAATCATAGAGTAACAGAATGGTTTGGACTGGAGGTGATCTAGTTCCAACTCCCTGCCATGGACAGCAATACCTTCACTAGGCCAGGTGACCCAAAGTCCCATCCAGCCTGGCCTTGAACACTGCCAGGGGTGGGGCCTCCACAGCCTCTCCAGGCAACCTGTTCCTGTGCCTCAGGACACCCATAGTGAAGATGATATATATACATACACACATTCACATATGTGAGCATGTGTACAAAAATATATGTATACACACACGTAATCACATGCACACACATAGTGAAACTGGTACTGAGATTGCAATTGTTTAAAGCCATTTCTTTGCTCTGAACAGAGACAGAGCTGGAAAAAAAAATAATAAGAGGACCGTGTGAATGAGACTGAGGTGACAGTCCAGTTTGTATTTTTGTATGATGCTGGGGACAAATAAATAGGCAGATCTAAAGAGGAACACACTTGGAAGGCCATTGGCAATAGGATCAAATGAAAGGCAAATGGGAAATAAAGAGCACATGGAAGAAGAGGAGCTGTGTAACAACGTACACCAACACACGAGGGAAGCAGAGTCGAAGGAAGTGGCGTGTGGTACCTTCCCTTTGGATATGAGGCTTTAATTTGATTTTGCATGTTTTAGGTGAGAATTCTGCCAAATTGTATTTGCTTTCAAAAATCTCATCAGACACAAGTGCTTGTTAGAGTATTTCTGACAGCATTCCTAGTCTCTAAACATCATAGTTGTGATTAGTTCCTTTAAAAAATCTTCCATGCAGTTGCTTTGATTCTTACAATTAATCACTCTTACTCAATCAAGTACAGTTTTCAAAGGCTGAAATTGTTAAATACAAATTGTTCATGATAGCATAAAGAGAAGGCGGTTTTAAAGTTTTTTTTTCTTAGTATATGTCCGCGCTATGAAGAGAACATGGCTACCTAAAAAAGAACAAAGAGCTATGTTTCAGGATACTCTTCACTTAGGGATAGGTTAGTGAATTGTTTTTTAATACATTCTGAATGTGTGAAGTTGCCAGTCAGTATACAAATACTTGGAAAATCCTGGAACTGGTTTATTAACAGTGGAATTCTATACTATGTTTCTGAGGTGCATGTAAATATATATGTATAGTTTTGTACAGGTATTTGAAGCAAAGCTGTTCATTTGCTGACATTTGTGAAGTGACATTTTTTTGCTATGAGCGTGAGATCAGAGGGTCTCAGCCTATGAAATGATGTGTGATATCAACAGCAAAGCAAGCAAAATGAAAAGGTGGTGTTCCACCTGGAAGCAAAGGCTGGACTGGAGGCTGTATTCAAGTGCTTTACTGCATGCAGATCCTCTTATCCACTTCACAGGGGCATATGCAGACCCTCTGAATTGCAACTGAAAAGGACTTTAAAAAGTGGATGCTAAAATCTCAGAGGGCAGTTGAGGCAACTTCTTCTCAAGAACGCCATGAACTCTGTTAAAACACAAAAACCAGTCCGTTGTCCCTGACCTAAACAGCTGCATTGTCTGTTTTGGGGCAGAAACTTCCACTAGCGAGCCATTTGGCTGCTGAGCCAGAGTGCTGAGGTCCTGCGTGTGTTTATCACCTGTAAATAAAGGCTTGGCACTTTGAATCCTGCCTGGATTTAGACATCTACTTAATAAGGTTTATGTGCACTCCTGTGCTTGGTGTTTTGGCATATGGATACCTTGCAGTTTTCCATGTAAGTCTGTGGGTTTATATGTTTTGTTTTCTCTTTCTATAGTACATCAGAAGAAAATATGAAGTCTATGTGTTTTTTCTTTTATGGTTATATGTTGTCAGTGGACGAAGGGAAAGCTAATTAAAATGTTCTGCATCATTCCCTGGAAGGATTCAGAGAATGTACCTGCATTAGCATTTTGGTGTGATTTAGGAAAGTGCTTTTGAAGTAAAGCTCCCCATTGCCTCTGTGCTTGGATTCACATCACAGAGCAGTCTTGAAGAACACAAGATGCCCTTTTTATTATTATTTTTTTTAAATTTTGGATAGCCAGGAGATGTGCCAACTGTTTTTAGGTATTCCAATCCACAGGCCCAGATCAGAATTGGTCCAAAGCCTGTAATATATGTATAGCATTGATGTCAGGTTCTCATCACCGTGTTTTACCCTAGGGAACTGGTCCTATTGGACTATAGTACTTGCTGAGATAGGTGCAAGCACAGATTTCTTTAAAGCTTTCTCTCTTCTTGCTACAGGGCAAGAGTAGGTCCTCAGTACGGGCGGTCTGAATCGCTCTGCTGCAGTGAGGTTCCTAAATTTGAGGCATTGAATCCTTCACATTAGTTGTCTAGAAGTAGGTGATATAAATACAGTTCATAGTGCTCATAACATAAAATAGAGCAAGGCAGTGCAGGCAGCAGCTGTATATCACTTCTTACTTCAGTCCCCTTCAGTAAGTTATTCTTCCTGAGGGAGAATGCAGTGGGGATCGACCCCATCCTTGCTAATCCAGTTCTTTACTGTTTTGTTGTTTGAGACAGACGTGATAATCTGGCAAAAAAGTATAAAACAATAGGAAATAAGAAAAAAAACCCAAACCCCAAACCCACAAGCTTTTTCTTTTGGTATATACCATTCTCCACACTTGCATTTGGCTGTTTATAATCACTTGGGCAGAGCAAAACAAATAGCTTAATCTTATACTGGGACTATTAAGTAAAACATCTAAATTGTTACTAGTGTTAACTCCTGTTTTCTAGCTTGTTCTCTCAAAAGCTGTTTGGTAATTCTTGTTTCAATGTCAGTTTAGATATTTTTCCTCCCTCCCAGAAAACGCAGACCTCTCGATTCATTCAAAGAGTAGTTTACTAGCACACATTTCTTATGTCAAGGCTGCAATAAATCAAGTATGGAGTGGTGCAGGCTTTAGTGATGTACTTTTCTGTAACTTGCTTTTGAACGTTACTTATGCTCAAATGCATTTATAGCATACATTTCTACTTAAAGCAGTAAAAAAAATTACATTAGCTCACAAGTGTGACCATATACTCACACATTAGTAATTATTTTCAACTGTAACATAAAGCATTAAAAATAGGTAGTTAAGATTGGGGCAGGAGCTTTAGGTTAGCCCCCTTGTATGTATGAGTAATGATCGCTCTGGCAGTATCACCATGCACAAATCCTTATACGTGATCAATGGTGCTTATATAGTGAATTATTTGTCTTATACTAGATTTTATTCAAATTTTGTTTTCAGATAAGTATAAATATTTGTATTGCCTTTTTATAACTACCATGTCTGGAAACATAATTAAAGCCCTTAATTCTCAAAATACTTTCTTAGATCTTCTTTGGCTTTCACAGGTGAGAAAGAAACATATTTTTAAAGTGTCCGATGTTCATCTTGTGTTGTAAGAGTACTTAGCACTTCATGTTTTCAGAGCATCGCTATCACTGCTTTCAGGACCTGGTATTGGACTCCATTGTGTCTGTCTTTCGACGCCAGAAAGTGGAGAATCGTTTGTGGAGGTTTGGCTGAGATGCAGGAAACTATAGTAAGAAGGATACAATGTGGTTCTCCGTGGAAATGCTCTCACTGTCATACTCATGAGACTATGTACTCATTATCCTTTCTCTAGCTGCAGCTCCCATCTCCATTCACTACACACTTTCCAAGTTTGGCAAAGAAAAAGACTTTTGTCCTACACACTGAATAATACCCAATCTTGCTCATTCTAAAACCAGTTTAGCCCTGCACCATTCACCATTGTGATGGTTATGCACATGGGACAGAAGGTATAGTTTTATTGTATGAATATTTCATTTCTTAACTTCAAAATGATCTTTAAACAGGACTTCTTATATTCATATAAAAGTGACATGGAAGGTACCTGAATTTAGACTTTCTTATTGCCATGTAATTTTCCTATATAAAATTCATTCTGCATCTGTCTACCTTTGATCTTTGTCCTGCCTAAGTCACATCTTGGTTCATTAAAAAAAGTTCTTTATAGACCCTTGGTATTGTGATAAGTTTTCCTGATATTCATACAATAGTAGTTTAGGGAGCGTTGCATTAAAATAGGGAATATGATTAAATTAATTGAAAAATGTGACAGGAGTTGCCCATTTAAGTATTCTGTGACTTTGATTGATAAAACTGGGAGATTTGCTTCATATGATACCCAGAAAAGCACCACTGGATACAGGAAGGTTAGGAGGAACTTTACAAGGACATTTACAAGAGGAAAAAGTAGACAGATGACATACAGTTTGTTTCTGTTGAGCATCTAAGTGGCATTCAGGTCCATACTTGCAGGAAAAGGGTGGTTTGGGATTGGACTTGGAGATTCTCTTGTTTGTGAAGCTCCAAGACTGTTTGTCACTGGGCGACCTACGGACAACTAGTGAGAAGGCAGATATGCAAGTCAAGTGGAGTTGTCTTCAGAAAGGAAAGCACAGTTAAAGAACAAATGTTGGGTTTATGCCTGAGCTCTTCGAGAGGGCAAAGTCATCGTTTGTTCAGATAAACTGGCAGCCACTAGAACACTGCTGGAGTGTATTGAAGCACCAGGCTCATATGGGACGCAGGCTTATTTTAAATACTTCACAAAAATGAGAACAATTCTTCAAAGTTGAAAGCTGAAGCATTCATTTCTTTCAAAAGTTTCTCTTAGAATGATTTACTTTTAGTAGACTAGACTCTTAGTTTACTATTGAATAGTTTATTATTGTTTCTGTTTCCTTTTGAGAGTTACTTCAGATATTGTACAGCAGAGTTCAGGATCTCCCCAAGTCCATGTGAGAGTGAGGTCTGGCTTATCTCCTTCTCTCCAGTTACAGAGGTTACAGCTATGATTGAAGCACACAAGATGAGCAAGTGGCAGGGTTTACCAGGCACACCATACGTTTCACTTGGTACAAATTTCTCCTATGTTATCAGATTGCCACTTTTCTCGTTTCACATAGAATCATAGAATTGTTAAGGTTAGAAGAGACACTTAAGATCATCCAGTCCAACCATTAACCTACCGCCACCAAGTCCACCGCTAGACCATGTCCTCAAGCACTGCATCTACCCATCTTTTAAACACCTCAAGAGATGGGGACTCAACCACCTCCCTGGGTAGACTGTTCCAGTGCTTGATGACTCTTTCAGTAAAGAAGTTCTTCCTAATATCCAACCTAAATTTTCCCTGGCACAGCTTGAGGCCAGTTCCTCTAGTTCTGTCACCTGTTACTGGGAAGAAGAGGCCATCCACCTCCTCACTGCAATCTCCTTTCAGGTAGTTGTAGAGAGCAATAA
>VXBZ01012881.1:343695-358867 GCA_013399135.1 Heliornis fulica | reverse complement strand
CAGGTCCCTTTCCGCCAGGCTGCTCTCCAGCCACTCCTGCCCAAGCCTGTAACGTTGCCTGTGTCTGCCTTGAGAAGTTTCTTTTTCCTATCATTATTATTTCAGCCTTGTGAAGGTCTTGTTTTTGTAGGTCTCAGGAACATTTTTCATTATGCTGAAGTTTGCAGCATGTAGTGTAAGCTGCTATCTGTGGCTCTATGACCTTGCACCAGACAGCAGTATGGTGTCAGTAAGAGATGTCACTCATTGGCAACAAATGCTCCTCCTTCTCCATAATTTTACCTGTCTCCACAGCAACTGACAGCTCAGATGGATTTCCCAGAAGCGTATCTTTCGTGTTGAAGGCTTAATTTCAAGGCTTAATTTTAAATTCTAATTCAAAAATGTGTGTGCTGCCCACATCTAATTCCATTTGTGCTTTCCCTGCATGCTGAAAGAATTTCATCTTCTTTCTTCTTCCTCTCCTGTCTTCTGAATAATTGTAGTAGCTGGTGCCCCAGTAGATTTCAAGGAGGATACTAGAAGTAAAACCCGGAACAAACAAACAAAGCAAAACAAAATTAAAAAACTACCCTAATATGTTTTTCTCCTATTTAAATTCCCTTCTCAGTCCCTACAATCACATATAACTGAATATCAGCAGAGGCTGCATCATCATTCTGAAGAGGCAGGACTAAATCAGACAGAACTAGAGAGTCAACCCAAGACCTGCATGCAGCAGACAGTATTCCTAAAATAAAATCCAAATCTGTCTGTTTCGGGGTGGGTTTTTTTTTTCTTTTTTTTAATTCAAGTTTCTTCATCTATTTAATCCTTTAAGATATAAAGTACAGAAGCTTTTCCCTATATTGATTAATTGTGGTCTTCCTTCGATATACCTTGGCTGAGTAAATGTCCTGTTGAAACTGTTGTGCAGAGGTTGCGCATCACAAGGTTATATAGTAAATAATTTTCTGGTTTGGTCTTGTTTTATGTTACTTAATAATTCCTGAAAATACATTTTGTTTTTAACTGCTACTGGGCATGAAGAACAGTAATCAAAGGGAATAAACTGACTTAATACTAATGGAAGTTACAGGAGTCCGTGATTGTTTATCTGTAGTTAGGGTTGTCCCTTCTTGCCTTGCATATGCAGTACTTTGCAAAGAGTTACCTTGAATTTCATCTGTCATGTTTTCTGCCAAGCAACTCAGTACTGTGAAATCCTTGTACAGCTCTTCGAAGGCAGCTTTAATTCTTCCTGCTCTGGTTAATTTTTTATCGTCAGATTTTCTTTTCACTCATCATCTCTTTCTCAAATGCTAAAAAAAGGAAGTTCGGTGGCACGAGAACCTGAGAGAGGCTGTTGGGAACTCATCCTTCTCTGTTGCGAATGGTGACCATTTATTTCTAACATGCTTCCTATCTGCTAACCAGTTATTAAGCTGGAAGAGACTCTTCCTCTCCTCTTGTGACACTTGGGTCTAAGGCCCTTTGAAGGACGTTATCGGAAAGAAAGCTTTTGGAAATCCAAATACTTTGTGTAAATCAGTTGCATCTTATGCAAACTGCTTATTCTTTCAGAGAACTAGTAATAACCCGTGATTTTTCTTGATGTAACGTATTCAACAATTTTCCATTAATTTGGGTTGATGGGCAAAATTCTGTTGATGTATCTGATACAGAGGCTGGGATTCCTCTTTTGGTGTTTCTTGAATCCTGAGGGAGATAAAAATACCTCCTCTCTTTCATCTGCAGCCTTCTTCTGACATAGAGCTTGATTTAACTGGCAAAGCTGGGTGTGTTACTTGCTTTCCCATGTTCTAGACTAGTTTGGATCGCAGTGTGACTTGTAGGAAAGAGAGAACTAGAGATTCCTGAAGAATGATGACAGTCCTGGTAACTGAGCATTACCAGAGGTCTCATGCTGCAGAGAGAAATGCTTCATTCAGAGCCATCTTCAAAGAACTCACCCTAATCAGGATTCCTAGAAAGGTGTAAGTAACACAACTTTGTAGAAAAACCCAGGACTCAGGACTGACTGCCACGATAAGTAAGCAGAAAGCTTTTAGAAGACCAGTGAGAAGGACTTGTTACCTAAGCACAGAATCAGTAAGTGAACATGATGTACTGGGTTATCAGCACATGCAGAAAAAATCTTCTTTCCTAGAAATATCAACATGGAGCTCTTTCTTTGCATTACTTATTTTATTTCAGATCTGAAAAGTGAAGAGCTTGGAACATTATTCTTAGAGAATCGTGAAGATCAGAGCTAGCGAGCTCACTCACTTGCCAGAGATACCACTGTAAGGAGGTCTGTTGGACTAAAGAAGTAAAACCACAATCTTCAAACAATCATCTTTTTCAAGGCTAGAAACACTCACTGATAAGATATGGGATCACATTATTAATTCACACAAGTACTTTTTATAGTTCACGCTGCAATAATTTTGAAGATAAATCCAAGTAGCGTTCTTCCTTTCAGGTGAGCATCAGAGCTTTTATAACAGCACTATCAATCTAAGGCAGAGAAGTCGTGGCTTCTACTTTGAGATCTTTGGGAATGAATGCATAAATTTACCATTTCTGCTATTGGTTAGAAAAAAACAGAGGAAAATAGAAATTAGATATCAAATACAAGTTTGTTTTGAATTTCCATATTTAGAATACTCATTCTTTCTAAGCAAGATAGATCTTTCCAAAATCATAACTGTGAAAAATTGCACAGTAGTTGATTTATGGGCCGTTAAGTGTGATGGAAGGTAGAAAAGTATAGCTGTGTTTTTGTGGAGGTTTTTTTTTCTTCAGAGATAAAGGTCCTCAGATCAGAATATTCTAGAAATGCTCTGTAGAAATACGGAGATTTACGTGATTATGGTGAATTCTTATGCTCTGCAGTACTAGAAATCTTGGGGTTTTTTTCTTTTTCCTCAGTTTGTTTGTATGAACCAATCTGTTACTTGGGAATGCAAAATGGAATGAACTTGGTTATCAAAGTTTGCTGATAAGGATTGAAACTTAATAAGGGTGATAAGAGTGTGAGAGGGGAGGTATCACTTGTTTGATCTCTCCCTCCTGTTGCAGGGACAAATCTGTTCCAATCTGCACAGACTTGTGATCTTTGTGAGAAAGGGGAATTACAAGTTTACTGGGACTTCAGTTCACAAGGATGGGAATTCTTAAACTTATTTATTGAAAAAAACCCGACCCTCAGGTATATATGAGGCACATTGAATAGCCCTATAATATTGTGATTTTTAATTTTTTTTTAAGTGGCACTAGAAGATGTGTGAAACTTTCAAACATAGATCTCCTTTATTTGCTCCTGTTTCCCTAAACCCAGGGCCGCATCTCAGCTGAGGAATTTTACTACAATATCTATTTATATAATTGGCATACATGGTATTTTGTTTCCTGGACTTTCCCCTTCTCTCCTCACCTTATAATGTAATATGTTAAGGTGTGAGTTTTGTTAGGCAACATTAATGGTGGCCTGCTTTCAGTGTGTTTTTTGTGACCACATTTGAACTGCCAATAAAAACTTATGAGTCTCACAAGATGAGGACATAAAAGATGCAAAATTCAATCCTCTACCTCATAGTCTTTTAAACACAGTATTATTTGAATCAAGGATACTATCATTATGTGCCATAAACCCCAGTATTTATAAAGAGCATTTCCCAAAGTAATTCTGACAGATGGGACAGATGAAATCTTTCCACCTGGTCATTACCTACCAGAGGTTGTTAA
Organism: Heliornis fulica; assembly: GCA_013399135.1. Lineage (NCBI taxonomy): Eukaryota > Metazoa > Chordata > Aves > Gruiformes > Heliornithidae > Heliornis > Heliornis fulica. The sequence goes on along the minus strand of VXBZ01012881.1, from coordinate 355,138 downwards.
ATACCTTTATATGGTGTAGGAAAATACCACTGTAGATACTAGAATAGCTAGCATGGTGATCTGGGCTCTAGAAGAGACTTCCTTAGGAAGACAGCACAAATCAGTTGAAAAAATACCATGTTTACCAAAGATTACTGAATAGCAATAGCCATACCTTTCCTTTATCCTAGTACAGCAGGCAAGAATGGCTCAGGCAAGCTTGGATAGATTTATCTTGAAGCAGGCTAGTTCAGACAGTCTTGGAGTAAGATGCTAATTAAGCACTGTTGAATTGGTACTTGAGGGCTTGGTTTTTTTGTTTGTTTGGGGTTTTTTGTTTGTTTTCCTTTTTTTTTCTTTAACATAAATCTTAAATCCCAAATATTTAGAGAATACTACTAGGTGGTGTAGCGGCCCTCATGCCCTTTCCCAAAGGACCATCACTGAAAAATACACTCCGTACACAACACTGTGATAATGCTGCCCCTCTTGCTCTGTGACCGCCCCCCTCTTTAGGGAAGACATTGGTCTCTGGGTTTATGTTCTGTGTGTTAGCAGTATTAACTCTTCCCTTGCAGTCTTTTCTTTATCAGTCTTCTGCCCACCAATAAATATAACCTTGATCAGCATCCAACCGGCCCATTTCCAACAAGACTTCTCTCAGCTTAGTCCTTGGGAATTCTTTAACATTAGCTTCTGGCAACAGCTTGTTGTGCCTTGTTTGTAGTCTAAAATCACTCTCTAGGCACTGTGAAATTGTTACCTTCATTTCTCCCATATGGTTAGCATAAAAGGGATCGTGGGGTGGGACCAGATACCCCTAGTGAGTGGAAACTACCCACTCAACCCCAGTTTGTAGAATCCTGGGATTGCAAAACAGCCCGTAGATAAACACCTGTGTTAAACCAAAACATCCAAGCCCCAACCCTAGCAGGACTACATAAATCCATGGTTAAGGTGCTCCCTATCAGCCTCTGAGGCTTAGACACAGGTGTATTTCTGTTTGCGTATGAATAGATAGATAAAGCTATATACAACTATATATATCTACGTAAGTACATACTCTGTAGATGCCTACTTCATCAGAGGATCCTTGCTGATTCTCAAAACCAACCAGTGACTTGCTGTAGGTGACTGTTTCCCAAACTTCCTGGAGGGATGCATCTGCACTGCTGTACTGACCATTACAGAAAGCAAGTTAACTGTGAAGTCTGGGTCTTCCTCAGTAATGAAACTACCAGTTTTTGAGTATATAAATTGTTTAAGATAAACGTTTTTAAGCTGCAGTGGTTTTGTGAGCAATATAATGCTTACATGTGAGAGGGACTGTGCAGGCAGAGCGAATATAGCTGCTATGTTGTGCTCTCAGTGGAGCAGCGTGGATGCTACAGCTGGTGACTACAGAGAAGTGAGATCAAGTGAAATATTTGAGGTCCAATAATGGGACTGAGTTCGGGAAGGCTAAATCTAGTTAGACCATTTATAATGTTGCTTGCTAAAAGGCTGGACAGGATTTAAAATTCTTGGGTGGGGAAAAAAACAAACAACTGTCACATCTCAGAATTTTATTAGGTTGTATGCTTTTTTAAATCTGTCATACACCAGCTTAGTTTTTAAATATGCTTTCTTCTGGTATGGAATGTACTGGAGAGTTTTTCCTCACTATTGCCAGGAAACTATGGAAAAAAGCTTCTTCCTTTCCTGTTGGTTGTTAATGCTGATTCTTAAAATGTCCCATTCTGAAGAAATATATATGTAATTCCCTGGATGCCCTAGAAAATAGCCTGTTGTGGGGCTGGGTTCTTTTAAGCATTTCAGTACCCGTGTTTAAAGATTTGCCATATGCTTTCATCAGTAGTATCATCTTGTTTGCGGGGACATCCAGGCAGTGACCCCTACCTATTTAAGAACCAAATAGCATGGTTTTTTGGACTTGCATTAATGGGACCTAAATACAGAACAATACAATAGAATTAAACCTATGCTTAATAAATGCAGTTTTCCTTGGCTGCTCCAGAGATTTCATCTCTCTTGCTTTTCTGTCATGACAGACTCTCTAATAATTGAAGTTTATTTGCAGACTCTTTTTAGGTTGCTTACTCTAAAGAAAATGTCTCCAAGTAAAAGCTAGCACTTTCCTCCTCTGCCATCCCTGAGCTAGAATCCTCCCATCTGTTTATTTGTAGTGTAAGAAAGGCTCTTTTTCCCTCTTTGCTGAGCTCTCCTGGTGATGACTACCCCTGGCACCGAGGAAGAGGTGAAGGGATTGCGTTACTTCTTCCCCAAGGTTCTCAGAGTAGTGCTTCAGTGGATGCTTACTTCAAAGTGGGGAACAGAACAGTGCCTGATGGAGACTTGTGTGCTTAATTCTCATGAGAACCATTCCTAAGAAGACTTATAAGGATTTGCCTGGGATCAACAGACTTTATAATCTGCTTGTCATTTACAGAAAAGTGAATTTTGTGCATTTCTTTTGTATTATAAATATAATAACTGAACAGGTGTTTCAAGCTTTGGGCATAGTATGTGATTTATTTATTTATTTATTTTTTTAGAACACTTGAAATACATAGTGTTAGCTTTTATTGTATCTTAGACAGCAAAATGTTAAGTGCAAAATTGCAGGCTGGAAAAATAAAGCAGAGTAATGTAACACTAAAAAAATGTCTGAAATGCAAAAGTTGTAAAGATTTGTGCAATGTACCTAAATACAGAAAATTTTTTTTAATCCTGATAGATGGTCAGTAATGCAGGTGTTGTAGCTGCTGTTTTCCATATCTTATTTCTGAATATTGATAAATCATTTTAGCCATTGGGAACTCTCACCTCCATCCACTGTTTTGCTCCTGTATATCACTTGGAAGAGATTCAGTAAATGAGGTCATAAAAATTAATCCATTATTATCTCTTCAGAAAACAGATTTTGACTCTCCAGAAACAAGTTCACGGTCACAGGAATACATGAGGGAGTACCTGATCATGGACCCCACCAATTCAATCTGTATCATAATTAGCCATTAAGGAAACCCAACTTGCATCCCCTCTGTATTTATTCAGGTTAGGCAGGTGGTGGTGCAGTTCAGCATACCACACTTGATGCAGAGGATCTGCACGACCACCGTGAAGCTTTTGATTTCAGGCAGCAGGTGTGAATGGGAATGTCACCAGATGAGCAGTTTTAAAACAGGACAAAACTTTCTTCTCCACTAACAAAACCCATCTAGGAACACAGACTTCTCACAAAATAGGGGCCGTGATCTAATGGCAATTTTTACAGCAAGACAGGATAAAACGTTCCCTGCAGGTACGTTTAGGTCCCTTTCAAAACCACTAGAGAGAATATATATAATTTCAGTAGTATTTGCTGCTATTGCTTGTTGTGAGTAGACTGCCCTCCCTCCTTTAAATGGGAAGAAACTCTGTCCCTTCATATACATGTGTAGTTCCCCGAGAAAGCAATGGCTTTATATAAAGTGGTTTCTTGAAAAGGTTTTCAGCTGCTAAGAGGCTTAGAGAGAAATGGTTGATGTACCATCACTGGTGACCTAATAGCTATACTTTCAGGATGGAGTTTTCAAAAGCTTTTATTTAGGACCTCTGTAAAACTCATGGGAACAACCAAAGATAATTCTGTGCTGTTTTGAAAATATGCTCTTAGCATGTGAGCTCTCCAGGTGCTGCATGGAAATGTGAATTGAGCTGTCCTGTCCTTGAGAAATCCGTGACCATAACGGATATGCCCTTACTCTGTCATGGGGTCATTTCTGTATTCTGCAGTCAGTGCAAAAATGGGAGTTGCCATAGCATCCAAGGACTGTTACAAAATTAAAACCAGCAATTGAATTAATGTGGAATCAACTCCATTTTCCTTTGGTTCAGTTGTCTGCTCCTATCTGACAATGCAATGTGTTTATTCCTTCATGAGAATGTATTTCTGCGGTAATTCCTTTAATTAAATGGTACTAGAGAGGTACCGATATAGGATAAAAACACTGCTAAATTAGACATTCAGGGGCATGCAGACATTCGAAAGAGCCCCGGGCAAAAGTTGAAATTGTGGTCTTTTCTAAATTGGGATTTATTATTAGTGTCATCACACAAAGCTCACTGTGCTGACTCAAAATATTGCACACTGTCTTTCCTGCTGCCTCAGTCTCATCTCCTGGGCAGCCCTGGGCTGTATTTATAAGATTTTTTTTTCCTGTTTTAAACTTCTCAGTATTCTTTTTCAAACTTGAAATGTGGTCATCCCTGTAGAGACGGCGGAGTACATAGTGTAACGGTCACTTGTGGTTGGATTTAATAATAACTGGGAGGACAGTGTGAGGCCCATTTATAAATTATAACAGCTTGAAATGTATATAATAGCTTGGGAAATACAGCAGATGTATTGCCCAAGTTCAAGAGCAATTGATTAAAATACTATCAAGAGAGACATACTTATGAGAGAGCATAACTGAGTCAGTGTTTAAATTCTGTTTTCCTGACTGCTGGATCCAACTGTTGTCTCTCATTTTCTGTACACATCATAAAAGCTACATGAATGTATTGCTATTACTCCCAGCCTGATGAAGCCTTTTGCCCTGATCAGGGACACTAGGTTTTATCAAGATACAGATAAATGTATTGCATAGCCAAAGGAGCAATTGGTTGCATAGATTTCCTAGAGGTGGCATTGCTTTTGGTGACGGTCAGCTCATTCATTTAATTGCTAGACTATGGTTCCTACTTATAATTCCTTCTCATACTACTTTAGGTTCCAGTCTTGGGCTTAAAATATTGTATTAATAAGTATTTAAATATTTTACCAAAATGCAAGTTTTGCAGTTAATACTGTTCCTGCTTTTTCTGCTAGTTGACACATATTGATCATTTTTTCTAGATCAGATTACAGTGTAACTCTTAGGATTAGACACATGGGCTCCAGTGCTCAATGGGGGTTCACAAAACCCACACATTCCCTGGAGCTTGGTAAACCTGTTGCTTAATCATGGAGAAAGCGTACTGGCCGTGGACTGCCCATCAGCACCCCTCTTTCTCACTCTCCTTCCTAAGTAAGGTCAGGCTGAGCACGCAGTGAGTTGTGTCTGTAAAAGCCCTGTCTGCATCCCCTTTTGGATGCCATTGTCAATGTCACTGCTTTTACGTCTTTACCACCCCTGTAAGTATTTCATCCCAAGCCTTCTGTACTTTTCATGACTGCTAATTTTGTCTCTTTTATAATGTTGTTATGTCACCTGTGTCTTTGGATGGCTTTTTTAAGGATGTTGGAAATAAAGTTGCCATTGCAGTCATGAGAAGAATTAAAAAAAATGCTAATAAAAAGAAGATTTAGCTGATGAATGCTGAGCACAGCCACTGACTACACTTTAAATGCCAGGACTGGAAATGATGTTAGGCATTGCAGCTCTTTATCTTGTGCATGAGAACAGTATAAGCTGCAAGGGTGAGAAATGGGTGTGAGATAGCATAACTGCTGTGGGGCAAACAGGGACTTGAGGGTTTCAAACCTGCTCTGGAGTAGTATTGTTTCTTATGTTAACCGATTGCTGAATACATTTTGTAATAGGTTATCACAGAAGGAACTGGAGCGTTCTGCTGTCACACCTGGCTGCTCAGTCCTTGAAGCTACAGAATCATTTTCTTTACTTTTTCTTTCTCCTTTTGACTCAGGAAAAGGCTGGAGGGGGCTTTTTCCCAGCCAGCATAATGTACAACCCAGTTGTGAAGACACTTTCTAGAGAACTTGGATGTCAGGATTAAAGCTTAAGCTCTTCCACGTCTAACAAGCACTGAATGCATTACGCAAGTGTATGTAGGGGGACTCGAAACATCAGATGGATTTTTGCAGGTGCTGCCTGAAGGGAAAGAGTGATCTCAAATACATTTTTGAAATATTGGGTTTCTTCTTCTGGGGAAAGATTTTTGCCTTGTATATCTCTGCAGAGATGTAGAGAGGGGTAGCACTTCAGGTATATATGGGTCTGCTTTGCTAATTGCTGGCTACTTCCAGACTAGTTTCAGCCCTGTTCTATGAGGTTAACTGGACCCTCTATGAGGGTTGAGTATATCACTTCTACGATGATACTGTGTGGTGCAAGGAGCCATGTCATTGATACCCAATTTCTTACTCCAGTCACATAGCCTGATGCTTTGCATAACCTGCAGGGTAGTGGGAGAGGGGCTTGAGTTGCAGTAGACAAGGAAAGGGGCTGAACTGTCACCTCATGAAAACTTCTTGAGTGTGTCCTTGACGACTCACTGAGTCAAGAGCTTGAAATATTTTTTCTTTAAATGCTATTCTGTCTGAGATACGTATCCATACCAACCTTAAGTCTATTGATGACTTATTTATTTTTTATGGATTACACTGAGCCCTTCTGTTCTTGTCTAATGTCTGCAGACTGCAAATTGAAAATAAGCTAAGCTACATGCAGATATTGAAAACCAAGGAAATCGAGCACTTTGTGTTAGATTTTAAAAGTGTTTGTTAGCACTCTGCTTCAGCGTTGCTTGATCCAGGTCCATTTTGCCATACAAACATCTAATTAATTCAGTTCTTCATAGAAGGTAGACGGGAGATTATCAACCTGATTTTTATGTTTCGTTTTAGCTAAACACTGAATTAGCACTATTCCCAAACCTGGAGAAATTCTGTGTATGAGCAGAAGGGAAATGTTAGCCACCTAGGAACTTTGCAAATAGTAGAAGTAGATTCCTGGAGTAAGCTTTCATCTGAGATCAGGCCTTCAAGAACACATTCTTGAATACAGGCATCTCTGTTTTTAGTGAGGCTACTTTAAGTGCCCAATCTCCTCCTCTACTTTTACTTTTTCCCATCTGGACCAATATGGTCCATACTTTACAATATGCCTACAAATGAGTGCGATAATACCCAGATTATGCTGCTAATGGTGTTGCATTTACTGTTGCAATAGCATCTGGATGTCTCTGATCTGGCACAAAGTTTAATTGGATAGCAGAAGCTCCTTGAATTAACAAGTCCTACTGGCAGCACGCACCTGATTCCAAGCATGAGCAGGGGGGATGGAAGGGAAAAGATATCTGACAATCTGGAAAAAAAAATAGGGAGAGATGTTGCCATAAAATGAGTGAGTGCCATAAAAAACACTCATCTTTTTAGTTGGGTTTTTTTTCCTCATTTTTGAGAATTAATAGGTAGGGATCAAACATCAGTTCTATTTCAGGAACTGCTAGCTGAGAAATAGAGATTTTTAAAGATTTTGGCTGAGAGTTTGGAATTTGCATCTTCTATCTTGAGAAATCCTGGAACAGAACGGTTTTATTTATAGCAAATACTGGCAGAATATTGGACATGTAATGAAGAACTATGCTACTTCTTTGAGTAACAAGTAACTTCATACCACTTCCCCTAGTCAGTGCAGGCATTTCAGCATGGTACTTTTTCAAGCATTTCCAAACCAGGCAAGGAGAAATGATGGCATAGATAATTATGGTAGACTACCTCAAGCTAATCACAAAAAGAACTGTAAAAATGGGTTTGGTAGGGGAATCCCTGTTATTTAACCATTATATTACCTCTTGGCTGTGAAACATAAGAAATGAAAATTATTTTCAACTTTATGTATCTCTGTAAAAAAGTTGGATCATTGAACATGATGGTTACAGGTAAAAAGCGATGCTCACCATCTCTTGTGTTTGTGAGTGATTCTGTATATGTGTTGGACTTCTGAACCTGGTAAAATTGGAAAGGGATTTAAAATGTACCTTAATGTGGAGGATTTTAACAGGTAACAGACATGAGAGCAATCCAGCATTTGCTGAGATGGCTGTTAGGGCCATAAACAAGATGGTTGTTTATCAAGCTAGAAGAAAAGAAGAATGTAAAGAATGTGGAAAAAGATAATGAAGCACCAATCAGCCAGCAGGTCTCGCCACAATACTTAACCTATGAGAAGAGACTGTTAGGGAGTGTGCTTTGTGTACTGGGAAAAAGGAACATATAAATATTGGGTTTGGAGTGAAATAAAGTTGGCATTAATCGATCACATTGATCTGAAGTAATGACCTGCTATTCCTCCGCAACACCTTAGTACATAATCATAGAAGCTCTCCATCCTTGTACCACAGCAGCTGACAAACTTGACTTACTCTTCTCTTTTCCTGCTATCTGAATTTTGGATGATTTTCTCTTTCATTTAAATTATTCCTCCTTTTTGTTTTATTTTTTCCCCTCATCAACCTGTCTTGTTAAGTACTAGAAGAACAAGAACTGAAGAGGACCAATTTCTTATGGATATATGTATCTTGGTTAATAATTGAATTACAGAGGTCTTCTTTTATCTCTGAATATGCATATATTCTGGTAATGCTATGCAGGCTGCCACACTTGACAGCAGAAATGGGCTGATAAGATTGTTAGCACCCTGCATGTTAATGCAGGATCCTGGTCTCTCTTCTATCCAGCAGCTGCCACTTAAAAAATTTATGAGCGAGTAACTATCTTTGAGATTTCTATCTTCTTAGTCACATTTGGTGGAAACTGGGCTACTTAGTTAAAAAATTACAAGGAGAGGACACACAGACAGTATTATATTATTGTGCAGCCTTGTTTCCATGGGAAACCAGGCTAAAAGCAGCCTGATAAAAGTCAACTTTATCTTCTGGAAAAAAAACCCCAAACCCTTCCCAATTTGTATGCTATAGATCCATAAGATAGTTGAGGATACTCTGAAGCAATTTCTTTCAAGGAAGACAGTATGCCTAAGCACACACCTGGAAATGCCCAATACTCACCTACTGTTAGAAACAATGATGCGCACCTGAGCAGGCATATATAGGAGTCCTTCAACTACAGAGGGCATTCTCTGCCCAAACCTTTCCATGCTGTCTTGTTTGGGTGAGGTTTGACATCTTATTCCATGCATCTGTGAGGAGAAGTGGATGAAGGAAGAGAGGAGTACAGAAAGGCAAAAAATGTTGTTCCTTCCCTACCTGCTCTTGAAGATCCAGATAAGTCTTCTGCCTGCATTTTGCCTCTGTTCAAAGCTTCATTTCTCTACAGGTATGCAGGGAACATTATTAATCTCTCTGGAATTGCACTATGAAAGACATTGGAGGTGCAACCTTCCAGTTCTGCATAGCAGCAAGAAGCAGCCTTGATTCTAGAATTTAACTGATCCACAACTAAGTGAAAGAAAGAGTATTTGGTGAAAACAAAACTCAGCATCCTGTAGAGATACGTGATTCAGAAAACAGGAACTTTTAAGAATAGTATCATCTGAAAAGAATATTATATGCAAAGTACTATTGAATTGTTTAATAACATGAATTCACACATCTCAGAAAATATTAAAATGTCATGAAAAATAATATAACTGTTTCAACAATAAAAATGGAACCAGATTAAAAAGCGCTCAGTCTATTCACTGAGCACAACTAAATCAGTAAATAAGAATAGTTTAACTTGAACACTGCAAAATTTGAAGAATTTTGTCTTGGCAGACTTGTCAGAAACTTGACTAAGTGTTTGCTAATTTGTTCTGTATGCTAAAATATTTAAAACATATGAGAAGGGAAAATATGTCAGCTCTGGAATATTCATGAATTACTGAGCCTTTGGGGTAATTACTGGTCACTCAAATATCTCAAAAATAAGATGCATTGTGTATGTGGTATGTGTAACAGGCAAGGTATACCAGGCAACTACCTTCACAGACATGTGTGCTAAAGGCTTAGTCAATAGAAAGCATCTGTATATTTTTAGATACCCAAATAATAATTACTTCTATAGTAATATATTTGTAAGTGTGAAGTTCTGGAAATGATCTAGCACATGTAGCTGAAAACTCTCTTTAATTGAATGCAGCCATAGATAATCCATCTCATTGTATTAGATGTGCAGAATACAGTAAGTTGTTGAAGGATTAAGCATCGAGCTTTAAGTTAGTTACCTCAGCTCCCTCTGTAGTCAGTGAAGTGAAAGGGGCATCTCCAGAATGCGCTTCGTCTCATTCTAAGTGTATGACTGGCATAAAAATGGAGAAGAATGAAGAAAAGAGAGATTCTCATTCTGAATATGAAGGAGCATTCAGAGAAATTGTCATTGATCTTAATCCAAGCATGGATATCACCCTTAGAGCAGCACTTCAGACAGGTGTGGATTTTTGCAGCGGCATCTGTATTGTGTTAAAATGTGTTTAGGCAGTGGCATAGGAATTGTGCCAGGTGAGGACTATTTTCTCTACAGCATTTTACAGATAGACCAAGGTTATGACAAGATGCAGGTGGGATATATGCACCCTCCAGTTTGCTCAGAGATACTCTGATTGGCTTACAGAACTCTAAAAATCTTTCTTTTGCTCTTATTATCACTTAATCAGGCTTAGTACTAGCAAATATATTCGATAGCAGTTTTGCCATCTGAGAAAAAGACTGATTGCAGATTCCTAGAGTAATGTAGCCAAGATATGATGTTATGACAACTGCCATTTTTATTTCATTGATTGAGGACAGTAATGAGGTCAAAATTGTACTTCTAAACCTGGTTCATTTAAGCCTTTAATGAGCTGTGTGATATGTAAGCTTTTTTCATGTCTTATAGTATAGACACATACTGTGCAGCGGGGAAAATACAGAAAAGCAGAACATCTGAAAGTACATAAGTTCTGAAGGCTACAGAAATAGCAGAGGTTTGCATTTGTTAATCATTCTAATAACTTAAAGGAAATTTATGGCTAATTAAGGAGTTGCAGTGCAGGAACTGAGGCTGCAGTGCACGTTGGCTTGCAGCTAGAAATTACTTGCCATCCTCACTGGAGGAAGGTGCGTACACCGAAACACATGTTTATGGAGTTTGTTGCTGCCCAGAGGTTGAACTGTGTGCGGCCAGGGATCCCCTGTGGGGAGACCTGTGGAGATGCGGATCAGGAGAGTGATGATCATTCGAGTTGTGGTCTGATTTAAGATGCAGTTAAGAGGTAGGAAATACTCCTAGAAGGACAACTGAGAGTAGGAAGCTTTGAGTATCATAGAATCATAGAATTTTAAGGCTGGAAATGACCCCTAAGATCATCTGGTCCAACCATTAACCCACCGTCACCAAGTCTACCCTTAGACCATATCCTCAAGCACTGCATCTACCCGTCTTTTAAACACCTCAAGAGATGGGGACTCAACCACCTCCCTGGGTAGACTGTTCCAGTGCTTGATGACTCTTTCAGTAAAGAAGTTCTTCCTAACATCCAACCTAAATTTTCCCTGGAGCAGCTTGAGGCCATTACCTCGAGTTCTGTCACCTGTTACTGGGGAGAAGAGACCAACCCCCACCTCACTGCAACCTCCTTTCAGGTAGTTGTAGAGAGCAATAAGGTCTCCCCTCAGTCTCCTCTTTTCCAAGCTAAACAACCCCAGCTCCCTCAGCCGCTCCTCATAGGGCCTGTTCTCCAGACCCTTCACCATCCTTGTTGCCCTTCTCTGGACA
>VXBZ01012881.1:316616-342894 GCA_013399135.1 Heliornis fulica | reverse complement strand
TGGACCAGGACTGCTGGTAGATGATGGAGAGTGGCTTGGCAAGCTCCTCCGCCAGCTCCCGCAGTATCCTCGGGTGGATCCCATCTGGCCCCATAGACTTGTGGGCATCCAAATGGAGGAGCAGGTCAGTGACAGCCACTTCTTCGACTGCTGGGGCTTCGTACTTTGAGTACTGAGGGACCAAAGCTGTGGAAACTAGCTCTGTGTAACAGTCTCATAAGCATAGTTTTGTTCTGTGATTTATCAGTGTCCTGATGCCTCTTTAAAATTATTTTTCAAATTGTACAGTAACATCATAGAAATCAGAGGCGCTTCCTTGTTTGTATGCATTAAGAGACAAGTGTGTTCACATACCGGTTCCATACCTATGTGAGTTTTCATGTCTATCCCTTGGCTTTTAGAGGACAGTATCCCTTTGGTTTGCAGGTTCTGAGGGGCTGGCATACTGGCTGTTGATACTGCCATGCATATACTTTAGACTGTAGTAGTTGCAATGGAATCACAGATGCGTGTTACTGACTTATGAGCTCATCTTAACCTTTCTTGTGGTACCTTGCTTCAAAATGCTGAATCTGGGAGGGGGAGAAGAAACTGTGAAATTCATCACAGTGCAAAGCGTTGCAATTCAGCTTGTGCAGATTTAAGCCAAAAAATACTATTTGAAAGAAATAGATTTTTTTTTTTCCATTCTGCATTTCTTTATTCAATATAATGGCTGCCCAGGAAGTCTGATCTGCTATTCCCAACATACTGATGATTTCATAAAAAGCTTCCAAATCCTATGAACAAGACCAGAAATAAAATTTACATTGAATCACAGGAAAGGACGTTAAAGATTACCACAACTTCTCAAGGTTATGTTATTTAGATGACAGTAGCTTCTCCGTATCTTAAAAAGTTTGGTACTGAACTTCCAATCTTAACAGTTATAAAAATCCAAAACAAACTCCTCTGGCTTGAAGTTTCTCCGAGTCCTTACACTGTTAATGTTACATTGGCTCATATCTGTTTACCATTAAAATTATTTAATATGGCTTTAAACAGGGGGGTGGGGTGGGGGGGAGGGCGGTGTTATCTTTTCTTCTTACCGTTTCTCTCTCTCTATTAGGGAGATCACAATCTCCTTATCCATTTTTTTTTTCCATCAGGAGGACCTGACATTTTTCTTTCTCAGTAACTCCTCTTTATACTTTCTTAAAAAATGTATTGCAGGCAGATTTTTAACGTACATTGTTTTCCTCTGAAATGCCAGTTGTACAGTGGAGAGCAAATTAAAAAACAATTAGACTAGTTCATGTTGATAAAGGAAAGACAACTATTTCCCCCACCTTTTTTCTTCATATTGTGTACTGTAATGCTGGATGTTAACTGATTCAGCACTGTGATCCAAACCAATTGCATTATGTTCCCATCCTGAAATCTGTTTCTTACATTTAAAAAAATTCCCATTATGTCAGTGGTACATGGACTGTATTTAAATTTTTAGAGGTCTCCTGAAAGACTATCTTCCAATGAAGAGATGGTGTCACATTTTTGTGGGAGCACAAGTAATAAGACAGTGGAAGATGTCAGTAGCTAGGCAGCATACTGGCCATTAGTACAAAATCATTCCAGCCTTTTCTTCTCCGAGCCAAAGTTACCAGCCTGCCCTGCTGCAGAGCCCAAGCATCCCCATCTATGCAGGAGATGCTGGATGCAGAGCAGAGGAAAAGGAAGCAACCAGGTCCATTGCAACAGAAAGCTACAAAACCAGAAAGCCTCACAATTTTGGTGGTGGCTCTTGTTTCTCATTGCCCTTTCATTTTTTCCTTTTGAAACTTGTTAATGTTTTCAGTTCATTCTCATATCTATTCTCATCTCTCCACACCTGGAAAATAGGAGAAGGAAAATTGAGACTTGTTTCGAACCACCTTCCCTGCAGGCTTGAGGAGAGGCCCAGGATGGTTATTGATGTAGATGGATGTGCTGAAGGAGCAGAGTTACTCAGGAGGCTGCTGTGCATCAGCTGCCTGCTTTCTTCTCCTTACCTAACTGGTGCGAGGCTTCTCTTCCCTGCCCAATAACTTTAGTGTTCATTCATCTTCCACTTCTCTTACCCAGTCTTCCTACTCTTTTTTTTTCACCTGTTTCATTGGTGTGGTTTACACTAATAAGCTATATGTGCTGGCCCTTCACACCTTTCTTCTCTTCTACACGTCTCTCCAGGTCCAAGCCAGCTTTCCTGTAGACTTTCCACCCCAAAATATGTTTCATTCCAAGCTGAAAGCTGCACCCAGTGGTGGATACTTGGTTTTTTCTTACAGTGTTGGGCATAGCTCACATTCCTGAGAGGCTGAGTGGTGAGAAGGTGCACCCCCAGGGTATCATAGAATGGTTTGGGTAGGAAGGGACCTTTAAAGGTCATTTAGTCCAAACCTCCTGCAGTGAGCAGGAATATCTTCCAAGTAGATCAGGTTTGTCAGAGCTCTGTCAAACCTGACCTTGAATATTTCCAGGAATTAGGTCATCTACCATATCTCTGGGTAACCTGTTAGCAATGTTTTACCACCCTCATTGTAGAAAACTTACTCCTTATACATCATCTGAATACACCCTGTCTTTTAATTTGAAACCATTACCCCTTGTCCTGTCCCTCCATGTCCTCCCTACCAAAACCCTGCTTAACCACAGTAGCCTTGGAACAGGGAACATTGAGGTGCTGAGGGATTTCTTGGAGTCTGTATTTGCCAAATTCATTTCCATAGTGTGTGTCAGGAGAGGAGGCTTCCAGAAGAGGAGTTTGTGTTTTGTTCAGAGTCAGTACTTCTTTTCTTGGAACCACAAGAAGCAGCTTTGTTTATACATTTCAGTTTGGTGCTCCAGAGTTTGAAGCGACAAGTTATCTGATGAGACTGAAGAAAGAATTCATAAATCTTTGGCAAGGGAAATCTTTTCCTGCCTTTCACTGTCTAATTTCAGTCTGAATATCTGAACATTTTTTAGCATATTTAAACAACAAACCTCAACCAGGTAACAGGTGAAAGAATTTTGTTGTTGTTGTTGCTGTTGAAAGATATTGGCAAATTTGGAAATCCCCTGAAACTAGGGACTGTCATAGAAAATTTTGAGCAATAAATGTGCTGAAGCTTCCTATCTCCTGTAAATATCTTCAAGGTGTTGCTTTTAGCAGCATCTCTAGAAATAATGAGAAATAGTGTAGAAGATTAACGACAGTCCCATTATCATAATACTGATTATAATTGGATACACGTTATAATAGCTTCACACTACGATTAGCTGTTCAGATTAGGATTAGTGTAGATTTAGAGTTTTTGAATTTTACAAAGGTTTACCATGATAGTTAGTTGCTTTCTGTGACAGATTTATTTATAGCTTTACCAAGATCTAACAGGGACAAGTGAAACAAAAATTTTCTTTATGGAGACTGCTGTTATTTGATATTCTGTTTATACACTTACAGTACTGTCAGAGCATTAGACCAATTTAAAAACCCCACTTTTCTATCTTACATTTTAAAGACATTTGTAGAAATTACTGCATGCCAAATTCCTCTTAGTAACACTATGTACAAGAAATACCAAGTACTGTTAATGAACAGTCCACCTTCCAGCCCCTTTGAACTTGCTTTTAAACATGTAGATATGTATATAAATTGGTACTAGAGGAATCTTTCCTGTTTTCTAAAAGTTGCTGTGGAGAGAATGAGAGAGACAGACAGACAGGTGGACAGACAGGTGGCTCTAATATTGCACGGTTTGTTTTTGATAGTCACGTAACCTGCAGCACAGATCTCAGATATAATTTTTAATGTATTCAGCATAATACAGAGTAGATGCTGTTTAATACACATGAAAATGCTTTTTATGTCCTTTCCTCAGATGTTTTCATGCAGAATTTTAATTTCAGTATTCATAATCCTCTGAGTTGTTAAGAAACCAGTTTATTTTCAGCTACCATTAATCTCTAACAGTTTGTCTTCAGATTCCTGAATTTTTCAAGGAAGTCCAAAACCCCAGCATAAAGTTCAACAGGGTCATTGAAAAACTAGTACTGGACAGACAGTAGAGTTAATTTTTACATAGAGACATCTCCACCAAAGTGACACTTCATATAAAAAGTCTAACAAACTGGTAATTCTTTAGTGAGAAGACACCAAGTTTCTCATGCTACATTCCTTTAAAATGAAAATACAGTCCGTCACAGAGTTTTTGTTGTTAGTAGATGTAATTTAGAGGACTGTTGTTTCTGCATGACAAGGTTTTTGTAGTGGGATGAGGGGAGGGCTACAGGGGTCTCTTCTTACCCTTGGAGATGTTGGTGTAAGTCTTTCTCATGTGAGGGACCTCACACTGGAGCAGGGGAAGAGTGTTAGGAGTCCTCACCCTGAGGAAGAAGGAGACAACATGTGATGAACGGACCACAACCCACATTCCCCATCCCCCTGCACCACAGGAGACAAGGTCATGGAAACCAGAAACTAAGTTAAACCTAGAAAGAAAGGTTGGGGAAGGATTTTTTAAGATTTTATTTCTCGTTAATCTACTCTGATTTCATTGGTAATAAATTAGATTATTTTTTTCCAAGTCGAGTCTGTTTTGCCCATGACAGTAACTGCTGAGTGATCTCACTCTGTCCTTATCTCGACCCATGAGCCTTTCATAACATTTTGCCTCCCTTGTCCATGGGAGGAGGGGAGTGATGGAACAACCTGGAGGGGCACCTGGCATCCAGACAGGATTGATCCACCACAGAGGAATATAGGGAATGCATAAGGAGAGCAAAGAAAACGTTAAGAATTTCCTAAAACCACTGTATTACTAGGATATGCATCCTGAATAATCATGTCCAGTATCTACTATAGTCAGAAGATCTTTTATTCCGTTTTAAATATACTCAACCATATTTTAAAAATAATTAGCTTGGTTTTGCCCACTAAGGGTTTTTTTTATGCTTTTTCCTTACCTCATTTCACCCATGCAGTGTTCCATTTTCATGTCATCTTGCACAGGAATCAAGCAAAAGTATTCCAGACAGCGTGCACTGTGAAATATTTAGCACAGATTCTTTTGTCTCTTTTCTGGATTTCTGCTTGATGTACTTCTAGGGTAGTACTGTACTCCCTTGGGTTTGGGGGTTTTATTTGGCTTTGTTGGCATCTCATAATCTTCTGGGCTGGGTTTCAAAATGTCTAATCTGAGTCACCTAAAAGGTGAGCATCAAGTCTAAAATAGTTGTTGAAGTGGAGAGAAAAAGACAGGCATCTAGTATGTGTGATTCATCCCACCTAAGATAGCGATTTTAGTTCAATATGAATCATAAGCTAAAGATACTCTCCACTAACCGCAGAGAAATTCTCAAAGACTAGCTTAGACTAGATGTCTTTCAGATGTCTGAACTGCGGACATTGAGTGTGATAGTGGTCACTTGTACACAAAGACTTTTTCTTGCTTCTACTGGTAGCAAGTTCCCTCATGTGAGAAGTCGATGCTTGTGTAAAGTATACTGCCAAGGAAAATGCCGTGGAAGAGCCAGAGGATCGTTGCTTTTATTCTTGCGTCTGTCCTCCCTTTCACAAGGCTGTGAGACGCCAGCTATGCTGAAATTGTCAGTCCACTGAAAACACAATTACTGTCAGACTGTGAAGTAGCACACTACTGCTGCTGTAATAAAATGAATTCATCTGTCTATACAATTTCCCTCCAAAATTAGTCTTGGGATAAAGCGGTGGGTTTAACCTAAAATGACAGCCTGAAAGGAGCTACAGGGGAGGATCGAATACTGATACCTCAGCAAAACTGAGATAGCAGACTTCTTACTGTGGGAAGAGAAGCAATACCAGGATGAAGTTCTGTTAGTAAAGTGGAAAGCATGGTTAGAGCCCTTCCTGGTATGTACATTATGAGTAATTGAGTTTATTAAGAGTAATCTTAAGCCCTGGAACTCTCCAGTGGCTTTCACATTTTTAGTCTTAGTGATACCTGTTCCAATGTTCCAGAAACATTGATGAAATAAAAGCTTAATTTTTCCTAATGCTTTTTGTTGTATTATCAACCTCAAATATAGTCCTATAAATAATTGTTAGAGTGTTTAAAATTAAAATTTTTAACAATGAAGAGTTAGTGACAATTTTGTTTCATTCATTCTTGTCTTTATGAGACTGGCAGCTTGCTTAAACATTGCCAGGTGATTAACTAACTTCCCAGTTAAAATCAGCGATGGGTAGTTAAATGCTGGTACTACACTGATAACCAGCTATGATGTGAAATGACTTGCAGTTTTTATACATAAAACGCCTTTCTTTGTATCTTATGATGGCAATATCAAATATTGCAATTAAAAGCGGAAATACTTTAACATTTGGGGGGGGAGTAAGAGCATTTATCTTAATATTTGAAATAGTCATTAGATGTAGCAACAATTTGCTGTTGAATAATCTCGAACCGTAAATGTTCTTCACAATATTCACCGTTCTTCACGGTGTGAAGACTTCTCAGACTTTATGATCCATGCCAACAGGAATTGCAGAGGGCAAAGTTGAAGTCAGTGCCTACTTTTGTGTTGTCAGATGTATTATTACAGGTAAAAACTCTTAAGTACTGCAAGATTTAAATGTAGAATATTGTTCTTTATTCAATATGATGGACAGGTTGTCTAAAAGTCGTACTTTTATGAATGACTGCATCTTAAATATCAGTTGACCATAGAGAAACTCATGATAAGGTAACTTAGAATTCAGTAGAATTATAAATTTAACTGGTTTTCCTGTCATTATAAGGGTCATCTTGCATAGCAACCAAAACAAGTCCTATTTATCTTGTAGTAGCGAGAGGTAATTATGCACTCTTATTTCCCTTTAATATGGGAATGATTTAACGCTGTCATTCCCAGATTAAACCGGTCTCTTATGTATACCGTTCTAAATTTCCACAGGTTTGCAAATTCTTGAATCCAAGCACACAGTTTAAAGAAGTCATAGTGACGTTTCTCAAATCTTTCATATTCATATGATGACAGGAGATCAAGTCACCAAAGCTTTGTGACTACTATCTGTCAAACAATTTATGGGACCTGAAGATGACTCTGTAACCATAGCCATTTGTACTTGTGAAATAAAATACGTGAGCTTAAACCAGGGACACTCAACCTTTCTAACTGGATGGATAATGTTTATTGTAGGGCACTAGAAGAACCTATTACATGAACATCTGAAGAAACTGGTATAGAAGGAGACTGAAGTCCTGATGGCTGTAAAACATAGTCTGTTTTTTGATGAAGCAAGGGTTTGCTTAAATCCTTGGTGGTGTCAATTCTAGCTTTTGCATTCTAGCTCTTTTCTAGCTTACAATTACTTTTCAGTACCAGAGTAAATTAATTTGTTCTGATGTCCCAGCAGTTTACAAGGTGCCAGCTTCAACTGCCAAACTTTTTTACATGGTGTCTTTTGCTGTGGACTCAAATGGTGAAAAGAGCCTTGCAGACCTTAGTCTCATTAGCATAAGTAAAATGTGATGGCATGAATTTCATCACGTACTTTGTAAGCTTGGTTGAATCTCTGCCTGTTGGGCTTTACTACTGGTGCTGATCTCATGGTTGCCACTTCTTCACTACTATTGCTACATGGTCACTTGGATTAAAGGTAGTGTGAGCACTCCTGTGCATTTTTAAGTACAGCTGTGTACAAATGCTCCGTTCCTGGTCATGGGTCATCAGCCTGTCTTTCACAGTACTATAGGGAGAATCGTATTACTATATGGATAGTTGGTTTCATAGGATGTGATCATAAACGATTTTCCAGTTCCTGCATCAGAAATTATTTAACTTTTATGCAGGTTTAGAATTTTTCTGTTGTAACTGACCTTTGCCATGTGCAGTTAAAAAGCTGTGCCTGTACCTGGGCTTGCTGTTCTCTTAGAAATTGCTTTTCAAAGTCCAGATTCCTTTTATGCTTGTAAAAAAGAAGCAGCATGTTTTAAATAGTAACAATTTTCTGTATTATTGTTACTTTCACTTTAGTTTACGTCCTTAACATTTATTATTCAATGTTGCTGTTCCACAGAAACATGAGAAATTTCTACCTTGAAAAATAACCTACTTGATCATCACTCATGTTACACAGAATTAAAAAAAAAAAAACAACTTGATTCATTTGACTCTTTTTTTTAATTGATTAATTTGAGACCTTGGGTGAAGCTAGCACCTCAAATAAGATAGGTTGCATGTCTTTTTAGACCAAATATTTAAGTTCTGTTGAACATATTTTTTTAGAGAGAAAAATGTAAATACAGCCAAGTGATGAGAAACATGTTTGTTTCAATGGACAAAGTGTTGGACCTAGAGTGTCTGCCCGGGTGACAGAGAGTGTTCCCAGGAGACCTGTTTGAGACAGTTTAGAAACTAACAAAGATGGACATGAATACTGCAATAATACAAAGAAATACAGAAACAAACCTATACAGGAAAGTTCTGGAAGCTAACTTTGGTGTAAATGCACATGGCACTTGTTTGGGCTCTGCTACCAGTGGAAGAGCAGGCAAATTACTCATAAGTGCGATATGAAACTGAGGGACACACGGAGAAATATAAAATAGTGGACATCATTTGGTGTGACTTTTGTGAGAGGAAGTTATGTCACTGCCTGCTATAAGTCTTCTGATAGAATTAAAGGAGCACATGGACTGAGGTATATTTTATTAATATAAGTTGCCTGGATTTACAGAAATCTTTTAGCAAAATTCTTTACCAAGTCTTTAATAAGAAAGTAGACTTCTTTGGAATAAGAGGAGAGATCTTTCCATGTATTTAAGAATAAAATGGTCAGTGTTTGCAATAGTAGGATAATTGGATTTGACAGCTATTTATCCCAATAGTCAGAGAGGATAGTTTTCTAGTGATAGTGAACAATTCAGAATGGCGTACTTGGAAGTGAACTCAGGTTTTAAGATGCTGAGTAAGTAGGTGATAAAATAGCACATGAAATTCAGTAATGATAAATCCAAAACAGGTGTGCTGGGAAGACCAGTCTTACCTATTCATATATAAGAGATTGTCTCTAAACTTGGTGCTAAATCTGTAAAAATGCATTTTGAAGCTTGGTAGTTTTATGAAACATTGGAGGGGATGACTGGATTGATGATGGGCATGGAATGGTGCCTGGGCACCAACTGATCTAACTGGACTAAGGTTTCAGTAAGAAAAAAGTAGCGACTAAAGAGGGATAAGGGAAAAGTGTATCAAGTCATGCTGGGATTGAGTAGAAAAATGATTATTCATTTTTCTCCATCTGTCATGGCTCATTAAATCAAATTATCTGGTAGCAGGTATAAAATAAGGAAAAGGAAATATTTTTCATACAGTGAAATCCATTAATTCATGGATTGTGCTTCCATATGAAGTTCTGGAGTCCAAAAATACACAGAGGATCAAAGAGTGGCTTAATTCATGGAAGAAGATTCCCACAGGGAGTGCCAGACTCAAAGGTGCAGTTTACAAAGTCCTGAAATCACTCATTTCTGGGAACTGGGAGCAAATGAAAATTTTACTGTGGAGTTGTTCTGCATTTAGTAGATTTGTCATGATTGTTACATTTACTGTACTAGTCACAGATTATCTTGAAGGATCTTTGCTCTGGCCGAGTACTCTTGCTCATACAATCTCACAACCTCGTCTAACTGCTTATGTTGCATGCTTTTAAAAAAGTATGGTAACTCTTGGGTATTCAATCAAGCCCAGTGCCCATCTGCCCCAATTTCTTCTGTCAAACAAACCCCAGCAGGGAATGCTTAGAAAAAGGTTTAAAGTTTGTACCAGCACACAGTTACGCTTCCACTTCTGTCCATTCTATTGCCTGTAACCTGTAGCTTGGAGATTTTCCAAACATGAGCTTTTCCTCTCTCTCTCTCTCTCTCTCTCTCTCTCTCTCTCTCTCTCTCTCTCTCTTTTTTTTTTTTTTTTTTTTTATTTTGTATGTTTTTTTTTTTTTTTTAAATATTAACACTGGTTTCTCTTGATCTAAATCCATCTCATTGTTCTTGAATTTACATTTTTGACATCTATAGCCACCTGTTGCAATGAAGTTCAGCCTTGCCCAGATGCTGTAACAAGTATCTTCTTTTTCTTGTTTTGGATGAATAAGATGATAATTTCCTGATAATGTAATTTGCTATCCCTCTACTTCTTGGACTATGGCACACAGTTCTTCAGGCCCAGTGTTTCCTATTCACCACTTCTGTAATGGTATTGATTTTACATTTTTCTTTTCCAGTTAAGTGTCTTTATATCTCCTCTCAAACATAATCTGATCCATACCATTACTTATCTTTGCAATCTTTATTCTTGCTGTACATTCCCTAGTTCTTCTGTACCTGCAGGCCCAAGGAGTTCAGTAGGAGCTCTTCCAGAGCAAAGTAACTAGGTGATGTAAATTAAGCAATGCACAAATGCAGGGATGTCTTTCTCTACTCTGAGCAGAAATAAACAGCACTAATATACAGCACTATTGTCATTCTGAGCTTTCCCTCAATGATAAGATAGAGGAATGCAGGAGGGGAATACAAATAGCTCAACTGTCTTCATGAGAACAAATATTTACAAATACTCTTTTCTTCAGGTTTTGCAATTACTTATGGTAATATAATTATCATAATTTGAAATGTAAAATGCTCATACAGGTTGGTGAAGGTAAAGGTCCAAGGAGTGTTCTCTTCTGTCTTCAGTGCAGTGGCCAGTCATGGTTTCGGATTTTAGCAGTGTACAAGTACAGATGTTGGTTTTGGGGTTTTGTGCTGTAAGCTGAAGGGCGGTGGCTTCCAGTGCAGGTGAAGAGGAGATTGATGAAGGAGGTCATAGAGGCCTAAGGGCAGAAGTTTCCTACCCTTCTTGTACCATCACAGGAGTGTCAAGGGGAGGGGTCATCGAGATGGCTTCTTCTCCAGTTCATGGCAAAGAACTCCTGCTTGGTGAAGCAAATCCTAGCAAACTGTAAATTCAATTTCTTAATCTCTTATGTGCTATATTTTATCATATCACACCTAAACTGGGATTAATTTTGTCCAGGAAAATGGCTAAGGATACTGAAATATTTCCAGTGCATATCTGCATTGTTAGCTTTACTTAATGAAAAAGTATTGTTCTTTCCTCACATTTTGTACCTCCAGAAAAAAATATCTCTTCCCTTACACTATGGAGCATCCTTTGGACTTTAATTTATGGTCATCAGATCCATTACAAGTATCATAAAATCCTTCACTGCAACATTAATCCTTTCATAGTTTCTTCATTCTTAATAATTTTTACCTTTTTATATTTTCTTCAAGCATATATATTGGAATAAAATAATAAGAGTCAAAGGTATATATCAGGATTCCCTAACCATGAATTTTTGCTAAAATCAACCTTAGTGTTTTAGTAGGATTTTTTTGATACGTGCTTCTTCACATTTTTTGACTTTGTTTCCTTACAATAGTAGCTCTTTTTTCAGATGAAAGTTGAGTCTTGAATAATTATGTGTAAATGGATATCTAAGGAAAATACTAAATAATGTAAGACTTCTGATGACACTGTATAAGCATAAATCACTGATGATATTTCATGATCTGTTTGAAGTATATTTTCCACTTGCACTCTGCAAATTTGCTGTATTTACGCAACAGAATGAAAATAATGAATACGAGTGGAATCTTAAGGTTAGCAGACAAGATCAAGATCTTTTTAATTGGATTTTCTTAAGAACTCAGGTAATGTAAAGATACTTAGTCACCTGAACAGTGGCAAAGATAAAAGACTGGACTTCCTCCTTCACAGCACTGACTCCAGAGCAGATTTCTTTAATTACCTGAGATGCTGCATGTGTGTTTTGGACTTCCTATGCTGGTATGCTTTCACTTTCCATTTTTATCCTTTGAGGAGGTATGGTACATAAGGCACAGTGGAAAACAATACAGATCTAGATTTTTTTAGAAAAGGGTTGAAGTTGTGTTGGCACCAAAGGCCAGTGTTTTGTCAAAGGATCCTTTTTTTTTCTATATGTGTATTTCTGCAGTAATAAATAAATTCACTTTTGGTGAATTTAAGCAAGGTAAGATTTAAAATTTTAAATGGGTTATTTTTTCGCATACAGTTACCAATTTAGTTTTAACAAATCACTGTATTTTTATATAGGCATAGCATACTTGCTAAAAATGTACTCTGATTATAGGCTTGGCTAAATTTGGGCTCGTTTTTTTTTGCATAAATAGTACTACTTACAGAAACTGTAGTATTATATTACTGTAAAATTAAATTACACTTTTTAATTTTACATTTGATTTACTGCATTTACTTGAACTTACCAGGTACTTAAGCATTTGGAGACATTGTCTAAATCAGAGATGTAGATTTGATGGATGGACCGCTTGGAAGGTAGGCAATTGGTTGGATGTTCACACTCAAAGAGGTGTGGTACAGAGCTTGATGTGCAGATGGAGACCAGTGGCTAGTGGCATTCCTCAGGTGTCAGTTTTGGGACCGATGCTGTTTAACATCTTTGTTGGTGGCATGGACAGTGGGATGAAATGTACCTTCAGCAAGTTTGTCAATGACACCAAGCTGTGTGGTGCAGTCAACATACAGGAAGCATGGGTTTCCATCCAGAGGGACCTTGACAGACTTCAGAGATGGGCCCATGCAAACCGTGTGAAATTCAGCAAGTACGAGGTCCTGCATATGGGTCAGGGCTATTGCAAGCACAAATACATGTGAGAAAGGATTGAGAGCAGCTCTGAGGTGAAGGATTTTGTGGTGTGGGTGGAGAACAATCTCAACATGAGCCAGCAATGCATGCTGGCAGCCCAGAAAGCTGTGCTTGGGGATGCATCAAAAGAGCCCAGATCTGCAGGTTGCGGGAGGTGATTTTGTCCCTCTACTCTGCTCTGGTGAGACCCAACCAGGAATACTGCATTCAGCTCTGGGTCCCCAAGCATAAGAAGGACATGGAGCTGTTGGAGCAAGTCCACTGGAGACCATAAAGATGAACAGGGAGCTGGAACCTCTCCTATGAAGACAGGCTGAGAGAGTTGGACTTTTTCAGACTGGAGAGGAGAAAGTTCTGGGGAAACTTAATCATGGCCTTTCAGTACCTAAACAGGGCCTGCAGGAATGCTGGAGAAGAACTGTTTACAAGGGCATGCAGTGAAAGGACAAGAGGTATTCACCTTAGGCTGAAGTAGGATAGATTTAAATTAGATATTAGGAAGAAATTCTTCCCTGTGAGGGCAGTGAGGCCCTGGCACAGGCTGCCCAGAGAAGCTGTGGCTGCCCCCTCCCTGGCAGTGTTCAAGGCCAGGTGGGATGGGGCTTTGGGCAGCCTGGTCTGGTGAAGGGTGTCCCTGCCCATGACAGGGAGGTTGGAACTAAATGAACCCTGAGGTCTCTTCCAACACAAACCATTCTATGATTCTATGAATTAAATAGTATTTTTAATGTGTGCGATTTAAGCAAAAAGCTGGACTGATTCGTAATTCTTTTTTGTAAATATGTACAAATACTATTTTTTAAAGCCCAAATTACAACTCTGAAAAAAATACTTTTTCAGAGCTTTCAAACATGACATTATATAGGTGTTATTGCTTTAAATTATGTTATCTGTGAAGGGTGAACAAGTAAAATGCAGAAAATCTAGTGTCAAAACTGATGCCCTATATTAATATATTTGTAGTATTTTCTATTTAATTAGATGAACATGAACATTTCTTGTAGATCGTACTGATTTTCCAGGAATTTATACAGAATTCTTTAAGTAAAGTTTCTTTGAAAGTATCAACCCACTGCACTGGTCCATCCCTTGCTGACCCTTGTACTTACTTCTACCTCAGACTCAATTTGACCTGAAAAACACAAAACAAATTTTATAACATAATTAAGAGGAAATGACATTGGAGGAGGGGGAGATTATATTACCCAGAGTGGTACCAAGGTAAATAAACACACTTCTGATATTTTTTTCCATTTTTTCCCTTTAGCTTTTAGTGCTTCATGATTTGTGTCTTACAGTTTCCTAAAAAAACCTCAAACCAACCAACCAATGCACATTAAAAAAGACTAACAAGAACAACAAAAAAGTCTATAACTGCAGGTTCAATTACTTCAATTGTGTACTACAATAACCGTAGTTATTGGTTACAGTTAATGCTCTTAGGCAGTAGACAGTGATCTGCCAATGTCCCTGTTGGTTTAATGTAAGGCTGAGAACACAGCTGTTACTTCAAGTAAGTAGAGGGAAATTAAAACTTCCTTTCATAATTTCAAGTGCTGTGAACTCTGCAAAAGGAGTTTAACCTCTAAAATACCCCCTGCTTAAATGGGTTATATAAAGAATAATTAAACACTGCTCTTGAATTGATTAATGTTGTTGCCACTTCTCCTTTTTCCCAATTGCAAAGAAACACTTTTTGAAATGGACATTGGACTCTGTGCACAGGATTTCAAGCCATCATGTTTAGTAAAATGGTGCACTGAAAGAGCTAAGATGATGTTTTGGTGACTGGTTTCATAAGGTTGGGATGGTTTTGGCATATGGAAGATACTGAAACCCACTAGAGGGCTCACAAAGAATTTGAAGACACTGAGTTTTCTGATACTTCCTGTTCTTTCCTGCAGGACCTGACAGTGAGTCTGTAAAGCACCTGATAGCATCTGGAATATAAGTTTAGTGAGCATAAGTAGAAAGCTCTTGAATTGTTGCTTAGAGATTGGCAGTATTTTAGCTATTTACAAAGTCTCTAGTACCCTTGTACCAATGGCACTCACTAAGAACCAGATTCACACACACTTGTGGATAAGTGCGTTTTCATTCACCAGGAACAGTTCAGTTTTCTACTCTGTCTTCTAGCACATGACTGAAAAATTCAGTGAAGGTTGGATTCAGCTTCAAAGTAAACTTCTAAACATCTAGGTATGACCCATGGTTCCAGGCTGACGATAATGTTGACTGGTTTGCCTAAAATTGTCGGCAATTTTAGGCAAACCAGTCAACATGGCTAGGAGCACTATTTGGCCTGTGTTAAAGTTAACATATTGCATAGAATTCAGTTCTCTGTAATGGTCCCATCTGAAGTGCCCTGGTAGTTTACAGATGCTACTTCAGAAGGTTACAGGTGTTCAGCCTGCCAGCCCCTTCGAAGTGGTATGGATGTGCTGTAAAACCTCAGATGGCACAAGGCTCATGTGCAGGCAGCTAAATTAATCACCTTCAGTCAGCTCTGTAACTCTCATCCTAGGGAAAGTCACAAATTTCTAGACCATTATGATTAGCAGAATATCTGTCTCAGTATGCATGCAGTTTTTAACTAAAGCCAAAGCAATTTCTAATAATTTATTCCTGCCTTCCTATTGCTTTCCTCAAACAATATATGATACACAAGCTTAATTTATATTTCATGTAATTCAGTCTTCATATATTATCAAAGCAAAATTACCACTGATGGGGTGAGAGGACTGGAGCTACTTATCCTGTGTGTGCTGGGCAATCTTCTCCACAGTACCAAGGTGAAGATTAGCAGTTCTTTGGAGAAGACTCCCTATTTCATTCATGATGACTATCTGTAATACAAGTGCAGTGGGCTCATGAAGACTGACCATACCCTAGTACTCTTGCATTATATATCAGAGTAGTTTGGCTCTCTTGACAAAGAAAGAGCTCCTTTTGTAACTTGGAAAGCCCTAGATATCCTTTGAAAAACAATATTTTAAAAACAGTATTACCAGAATAAGGCAAGGTCATCAATAATCCTCTGCTTCTATCTGGAAAATTAAATATGAGTGTTTAAAAAAGCTTTATATGTTGATACGCATCTAAACCTTGCTATATGTCTCTCTTATGAAAAGGCACTCTACAGTACAAATACCAAAGTGAAATATAATGAGCCATCAATAGTTTGCTCTGACTAAAAATGATACTGTTTTCATTTTTAAAGCATTTTTTTACGGTGGCTCCTGTGTAATTAGGAGGAAACACAGCCTACCTTCTCAGAAATTTTGAGTTAAGAAAAGTATCTCTGAGTCCTGAAAAAGCATTTGGAAGCACATAACTCAAACTAGAATGAAGTCAGGGTAACCCTCTGTCCTTTGTTATGCAGCAGGTCAGATTAGAGGATCACAGGGATCTTTATGCCTTTATAATCTATGATTAACATACTAATTTTTAACTGTGTACTTTGGCCCAGTTCTTTGCAACAATGAATATAAACATATCTTTGTGTGAAGCAGGTGGAGCCAAAGCAAGGGCTTAAGATTAGGCAGATGTTGAAGGGCTTTGCAGGAAGGGGCTTGAGCCCTGACATCATGAGTTCAGTTTGGTTTTTGAGAACATTTGCAGTGAAATGTTTTTTTTTTTCATTGTAATCTTCATGCCTTCAACTCAATTAAAAAAAAAAAGATTCTAATACTTTTTCTTTGCCTAAAGAAACAATTTAAGTGCATTAAAGTACTTCTTGTTTAGATAGAACAATCTGATTTTCCCTATGGTTTGGGGATTTTTAAAAATTTTCGTTTCAGGGAATCATAGAGTACCAGGTTGGAAGGGACCTCATAAGGTCAAACCTTTCTCAGCAAAAGCACAGTCTGGACGAGATGGCCCAGCACCCTGTCCAGCTTAATCTTCAGAGTGTCCAGTGTTGGTCAGCCCACCACTTCCCTGAGGGGATGATTCCAGTGGCTGATCATTCTCATTGGGAGAAATTGTTTTCTTGTGTTCAGTCAGAATCTCCCCAAAAGTAACTTGTGCCCACTATCATCTCTTCCATGTAACTCCTCATAAAAAGTCAAGTCTCCATCTTATTTTTAGCCACACTTTAAGTATTGGAGCATGATAATATGATCTCCCATAAACCTTCTCTTCTGAAGGCCAAACAATCACAGTTCTCTCAGCCTTTCCTCATATCTCAGGCTTTGCAGTCTTCTGATCATCTTTATGACCCTGGTGTACTGAAGGTACACTCTATCCCCTTGTCTAGGTCTTTGATGACTGTGTTGAACGAGATTGGAAAGGACCCAGTACTGACCCCTGGGGCTCACCTAGGCTTCCAACAAGACTCTGAGCTGCTAATCACAAAACCCTGACCCTGGGATTCAGCCAGTTCTCAACGCATCTCAACTGTCCACTCATCTACCCACACTTCCAAAGTTTGACAATGAGAATGTTATGGAAGACGGTGTCAGAAGCCTTGCTAAAGGCAGACAACATTGGTTATTCTCCCTTCATCTACCCAGCCAGTCACACCATCACAGAAGTCTATCAGATTGGTCAAGCATGGCTTCCCCTTGGTGAATCCATATTATTCACTGCTGATAACCTTCTTTTCCTCCACATGCTTAGAGATGACATCCAGAATGATGTAATGTCTGTCATCACTACATATGCCTGTTATAAAATGGACAAATCTTTCTGTAGGAAGGATTTATCTTTCCATCTCTTATCCCTGCTCCCTTTGGTACTGTAGTTTATGACTCTCCAAATGTTTCTATTATAAGCAGAGTTGCAAACGTAATTCATAGACAATGATATGATCAAGTATTTTCTTTCCATTTCTGTCAAATTTTCTTGTTTTTTGATTTTTTATTCATACATCCAGTACTTCCAATAATGTTTTTGCATGCTGTTTTCAGTCTTCAGGAAACCCAGATGTGTTGGATTTACTGATTCTCAGCCAGTTTTCAGTTGTCATTCTAGGCACTGCCAGCTTTGCCATATGCTTTGAGTTTTGCTGGTATGATAGTTGCATCTATTCTGTTTCACTGGTGAGCAGACACTTTCTGCCTGGTTTTGTAGTTTATGTCATTGTAGAATTCCCTCACAGTTCTTTCTTTCTTCTCCATTGGTCTCCCTTACTGACATGACATTTCTTTTTCTCATACTCATTTATCTTCGTCCCTTCTGTCTGCATCTCCTCTTGCAGGACTCTTTCCTGAAGCCTCCTCCTCCTCCTTACTTGTCGCATAGTTCCTCTGTTGTGTCCCATTTTGTTCTCTGCATAATTATCAGTTTATTTGAATACTGGCAGTAGTTACTGGGACCAGTAATCATTGCACAGTAGTACACCGAAGGAGAAATGGAATTATTTTTGTTGTATGCCAAGCATTTAATTGGCAGCATGTGCCTTGTTGGTGTTCCATTCCCCCTTCACAGTATTAAATGCAATGTGGGGGATTGGTTAAAGGAGGTTTTCAGCATCGTGAATGATCCATTAGGAATGTAGTGGAAGTCCAAGGCTTCCAGTTACCATCACCTAAATACACGTGTCTGCAAGTAAACTTTGTGAGTAAGGACTCAATTACCACAGCTTAGTCATGTAATGCTATTTGAGATGTCCTGGCATATCTGAGGGTGGAATGTAGGGGATAGTAAATGTGACTCAGGCCCAGATGAAGGTTGGAGCAGTGAAGCCATGTTACCCTCCATGTCTTCAAGAACACCAGGGGGAGAATTTGTTTTCCAAGTGCTATTTGAGGTGGTCTAGTGCATCTCACTGATGAGAAACTGATAAATACTAATGCTTACAGATCTTCCATAGATCCTGTGTTGTATGTGTGTTGTATCATTTCCATACATGTATAACGGTACTTCATGGCTTCTCAAAGGACTTTACATGCCTGTACTGAAGTAATCAGTTCTGTATGTAAGTCTGTTTTCAATGGGGACTTGCTCATATTTAGACACCTAAATATCTATCAGCGAAGAACTGAGCATATCTCACTTTCAGTATCACAAAATCACAGAACGTTAGAGGTTGGAAGAGACCTTGAAAGGTCATCTAGTCCAACCCCCCTGCCCAATCAGGATCATCTAGATTAGATCACACATGAATGTGTCCAGATTGGTCTTGAATGTCTCCAGAGAAGGCGACTCCACAACCTCTCTGGGCAGCCTGTCCCAGTAATCCGTTACCCTCACAGTGAAAAAGTTCCATCTTATCTTAAGATGGAACTTTCTGTGTTTCAGTTTGGAACCATTGCACCTTGTTCTATCACTGACCAACGCCGAGAAGTGCCTGGATCCATCCTCCTGACACTCACTGTTAACATATTTATAGACATCAGTGAGGTCACCCCTCAGTCTCCTCCAAGCTGAAGAGACCCAGATCCCTCAGCCTGTCCTCACAAGGAAGATGTTCCACTCCCTTAATCATCTTGGCACATCTTTATCACTGAGAAAAGCAGGGTGGCATTTTGTCATTACAAAGTAGTAATAGTGGTGATAACAATCAGTTGCAATAACAACATGTAAATAAAAGCTGTTTAGGAAGATATTCTTGTACAAGGGAGAAGTGATTAAGTTTGCAAGGGCTGTTTGATGAGTAGTAGATTCAGAGATACATTGAAAACCATACTTACGTTTTTTCCTTTCAGCTTGTGACTAATGCACTCATCTCACTTTCACATAATGCTTTCTTTTCCCATCATGCTTCGATAGTGTTATTTAACATCTCCAGCGGAAGTGTTCTGTCCCCATTATTAAAGAGGGCAGAGTTGAGGTTAACATTGTTAAATCTTCCATCTTTGATTTTTCAGGGACTTGGGGATATTTTAGTTCAGCTGTGACACTAGCAGGTGACCTTGACTATGTATGAGCTGGTGAGTTAACCTTGGCTTGCAGCCAGATGCCCACCCTGACCTCCTTTCACAGAGGGAAACCTGCAGCCCCCTCCATCTCCCAAAAGCTTGCCACCTACACCTGTCAGAGTCAGAAACAGTGATTTCCTTTTTTCTGCCAGTGAAGGACATACCTGTTATTTACTTCTACTGCTTGTAGTTGTTCTGCTGGACAGAATTCACCGTTTTTCCTTTTTCTTATTCTTCTACTTCTACATAACGTTTGACCTTACTCCTTTGAGGTGAGGAAGTGGTACGAGTACCTAGGGTTTGATGAGCTAAACGAAAGAGCTGGAAATTGAGAGACACTGAATAAAATATTGGTAACATGCATTTTGCAAGAATGGAGGGGAAAAGGAGACCATCATGACATGTACATCCCATGTGCACAGACTTACTCTCCTCTTTATACTGTCCTGTGTTGTGCTGGCATTACCTTTATCCATAGGAGTATGTTCACTAGCAGTTATGAAGAGGAAGGGAAATTTGGGTTTTTTCATCTAATCAGAGAGCAACAAAGTATCCTAACATGAGATACTGAAGCAGATGCTGAAATAAAACAGTTTTTGTAAAAGGAGTTTATCAATGGATGAAAGTGTGTCAACTTTTTAAATATTTGTAGTTCTCCTCTGACAGACTTCCCAGAAAGCAAATGCCATTTCATCCAGATTTTTTTAATCAGCTGTTTAAAATTTGGCATTTCAGATACCTGAATATTTGTGTAACACTGAGTACCAGAAAATTTTGCATTTTAAATCATCTTCATTGCTATATTAAGTTATCTTGATGAGGACAACAGTATGTTTATGTACATGTTGGAAAAGGGATGAAACCCTTTATTTTGAATCAGACAAAAACCCAACAAGTGAGTATATCTATTGCAGTTTTGCTTGTTTTCCTTCAAATGTGTATTTTCAAGTGCTTCTTTCACTGGAGTATTTCAGCATCAGTACATGAGTCTTTTTTTACCAGCTAGGGGTATAGCTGATGGTCTCAGGAGATAACTGTCAATTTCTCCATACTCTCAGAGATAATCCAGGGAACTTCAGTCATTTACTTGTCACACAAGCAGGATTTTCCCATCCATAGCTTTACAAGGTTATCTGTTTATAATACTTCCTCACTTTTTGAACATGATTTTATTCTTAACACTAATGTGGAATTTCTTGTAAGGATTGTCTTCATCTTTTGTTACAGGGGTTTTAAGTAGTATAATAAAATAAAGTGATGTGGTCATTGTTGTATACTAAAAGCCTATAGTCAGGCAACTTCTGCCAGAAAAGAAATTGGAAGCATTATCAATGATGGTGTTTTGTAAGATAAGATGGTCTTAATTATGCTTTATAAGCACCGATGAGAAAGAAATGTACTTGTAAACTACCATTTCATCCCTTTTATTCACTACACTTCCTCCAGTGTATTGTATATGATTCACAGGAAGCTCTCCAAAGGCAGTATTTTTAAATCAATTATTGTTATGACTTATTTTTTTTGCTTTAAAAAAAGAAGCCCTGTAGAAAATCCCTGGACTTTCCAAGGGTGCAGTAGTGGGAGGTCTTTTGATGTAAGAAGGGTTGCGGGACATTAGGAACACACTATGCTCTTTACCCTTGTTTAAAGACTGCATAGGAGGAACAGGATCAGTGAAAATGTTGCTTAATCTGCTTGCTGGTCAATCTGAATTATTCCCCACTGAGGGCAGTTCCTATATTTCCTTGTCAGTGAAAAATAACTGCTTTGTTTGGTTTGATTTTGTGAACTGGTGATGCACTTCTTGGTTGGTTTCGTTGGGGTTTTTTATGTTTTTTCTTTTGCCTGTGAAATAGCCAGGTATATGAACTGCTTGTTGAATACTCTTGGTATTCTCTTTATGTTCTACAAGTAAAGCTTGCAACAAAATATCTAAAATGCTGGACTTTTTTTAGTAGGGATAAAAATCCACTGGGGATTAGCAATAACCTAAGCCCTGATTTTTCATTTTGTGCTTGATATAGGGTTGTTGTTTTAATTCTATCTTTCAAAAATATTCCCAATATGTTAGTGTTTATACAGTGCTCTGTAATGCAGAGTGTAATGTAAGGTGTAATGGTGACAAAGTTTCAAGGGCCAGAAGAGCTCTTCTGCCCTGGCTTTAGATGTTTACATCATAGATGAACATGCCAGCAACTGTAAATGCTATTTAATTAAAATAAATAAAATAAATTAAAATAAATAAACACTTCTCAAACAGTGTTGCTCTGGTCAGTGTTAGGATGAGATGCCTGCTTCTCTCCAATGACTAGAAAAAGTGCCTAGGATAAATTCCTTAGAGATAGATGTCTGCAGTATCAACATTGGGATGAAAAAAATCCCATTCAGAGCATCTGCTATTTTACATTGATGAAAACACAACACTTCATTAATGCTAACTGATATTTTGCATAAATAGAGGCAAATATACATAACCTACATTTTTGGTATCATTTAAGGATTTCTTTTTTTCTAACTAAAAGTTCTGTTTAGAAACGAATGCTTCTGAAAATCAGTTTTGAGTTTGTTGATTGATTGAGTTGAGCAGATTCTACATTTAATGACAAAATAATGTTGTAATATTTTCATTCCAGTGTAAGCCTCCTTGCTAAAATATTTAAAATATGATTGGAATGCAGAAGGAAGATATTATTAAATGAAATGGAAATATTTTAGTGACACAGAAGCACCAGTTACTACGTGACCAAGTATATTTAGGGAACTGAAACGAGATCCAAGCTGTTTTTCAGAATATGTAAAACATTACAAGCTCCTCATTTTCAAACATTTATATACTGAGTTAAACACAGTATGTGTGTAAACACATCAGCAAAGTTTGTATGACGTGTATTTTCTGAAAACTTAAGGCCATGTGTCAAGTATATGCCAAGAAATTAACATATTTAACTTTAAATCTTAAAAGACGAGTTGGCAAATTGTAATTTTTTTAAAATCCTTTTTTTTCAGTACTTTTGACAGAATGCAGTGGGTCTTATATGAAATAATTTTAAATTAGAATGTTTGAATGAAGTACAGGAAGTTAAATTCCATGATAGTATTTCCTATTTACAGAAGGTAGTAGAACTCTTCAAGCAGGGACTATGAACTGAAAAACATATTTTAGGAAAACTAGTACTCTGATTTGTAATGGCATTCATGTATAGATAGATACCGAAGATGTCCCATTTTTAAAGTAAGTTTAGTTTAATAGCTGTGTCCAACAGTGTACAGTTTCTTAAACAAATTGTTCAGGCTAATTTTGTGTTCTGAGTAAACAGCTTCCAGGAACAGTAGTTCTCCAAATGCGTTCTGGGAAACTGTAACGAGAAGACATTAGACTGCAGGATTTTTTAAAGTAAATAAATAAAACCCACATGCAGATTCAATCCATCACTTGCAGGTTTATGGATACAGTAGAGAAAGGCACTATTGCAGTTCAGAAGTACGACTGCCCTTATCACAACCACAGGAGAGTCACAAAACGCACCACTGCCAGCACAGCCCAGTCAGCACATGCCGTGTGATGGCCCACAACAGAGTCACAAACCTCAAGATCCCCGCCCAATGCAATCCACACTCACCCCTCTCCTGGTGAGGCCTCTCAGCGCGTTACCTCAGCCAGCAGCCTGGCCAAGGGGAAGGCTCTGGTCTCCTCACAGAGCTGGAGAAGCGGCTCCCGAGTCTCAGCCCGAATGAGAGGGGTTTTATTTGGTTTATTTCTTTGATCTACGGGACAGGGGGCAGGGCCGTGCCGTGCGGGAATTAACACTGGTCCCCCTTATCTTATGCCCTATCTCTTGCATGGCCTCACGCTGTCTGGGCCCACTGACGCCAAATGGTAGCCCACTGGCTTGGTTTTGTCTTTCTTTAGGCAGCTGAACAGCAGTTTGTCTGGGACATATTCTTTGTTGAAGGAATTCAAGGCTGGACGCAGGTTTCGGGTCTTTGAATGATGCAGCAGTGCCCGGTTCAGTCTCAGTTTACAGAGTACCTCAGGTCTGAGCTCTCTGCACAGCTCCCCAGGAGGTGTCTCTGCAGAGATGGGACCTCAAGGCCATCCGAGGCTGAGTCGCTTTTACCAATCCCCATGAGTCGCCTGGGGCTCCAGTCATTAGCGAAACCTGTTTGTGGAGCTCAGAGCCAGGCAATTCTTACAATAAGCATGAAGTTATGTCAAATCCTCATATACATAGTCATATGATGTAGAAGAGAAAGTAGTAGCTTGACTTCTGTGGCAGGGTCTGCTTTGCTGTCCAAATCATACTGAGCTTATTCATCTTTCAGGAGCTATTTCCAAGCCAAGCAAAATGGTTGTAGTTCTGACAGAGGTACTGGTTTTCTTGTCAGTCTGTGACATCCATCTCTTTTGAAAAGGAGATAATAACTGAATGTGAAGTCGTTCTTCTCTACTTCCTTTGAACCTTCCTTGGCCTGCTGACAGCTAACTAGCTTCTGGGCTGGGAAGGAGCATAGGTATCAAAGCTGACATCGGTGGTTCATGTTTGATTTTGTCTTTTTAGAATCACAGATTTTCTTTATTTATTTATTTGTTCCCTGCTGGTGGATGTTATAATCTAAGCCAGAATTACTTTGTTAAGAGTTATGCACTGTAAACTGGCAATTACATAAATTCTAACAAAATAATTAGTTGCAAAATATAACTATACATGTTTTAACTTTCTTTAAACAGGAAGTATTGAAATACTATTGTCCAATTTTACACACAATAAGTGGAATTGCAGAAAGATTAAGAGCTTTGTCCAAGGTGACATGACAGTGCAGGTCTTAGACATGTGTTTAGGAATTGGTTAACCCAGGAAACAGTTATAATGCATCCCAGATATTTTTTTTACTGAACTGAAAGATCAGAGAAACAGATTTGAAATCTATTCTTCTCTATATATGTATATCTGTGTTAAGAGGATATTAAACCAAATTGTAGAATACTGTGCCTTTACGAGATATGAACTTTCAAATAGGTAAGAACATAATACATCAGAAAGCTGCACAAGAGAAAAAATAAATATTAAGCTTACACTTACAATAGAAGTGCCGGATTATAGTACAGCAAGAGAAAGCTTGTAGGATAAATAACAGTCTCTAATAGTTTGGCTTCATATGATCAATGTGACATTCTGTTGGCTGTAATAGCTATTATGTATTATAGATTATAGGTATATTATGCTCTGTACATTGTTTTAGGGAATATTTATGTAGAATACATAAAATGCACAATAATAGTTTTAACAGTTTTCAGAAAATATTCAGGTCCTCTTTCTTACATGTTTTATCTATACTTCTATGCTTCTGTATATTGCCTGTGGATAAATTTACTTGCCTTTGAGACTGTAGTGTATCAATCCAACTCTACAATCCAACTTTTACTGTTAGATGGATTACAGAATAATAAACAAAAGATTAAAAACTAGATCCAGGAAGTAGAGGTTCTAAGAAAGGTGAATTTACTGCAGGGATTAAGTTGCAAACTGAACAATTAGTTTTGATTATGAAAAATACCAGGTTTTATCAGAATTGCTTATCTAGAAATTATTGTAGAAAATTCTGCCAGCTAAACAGAAAGTTCCTTAAATCTTCAGTACAAATAAATATTCAAGCACAATACTGTATGGGAACGGAAAGTAAAAGTCTAGTACTCTCTGATGACAGAGAAATGTATAGAGTATTAAGTATATATTTGCTTTTAATTTTCTTTCTTGATTCTTCCATTATTGAAGAGAACTCAGTATTTTCTTTATGTGGTCTGGGCTAGTGAATGAAAAATGTACCTGCTTAGGGATCACTATCACCCCCGCACCCAACATGAGTAAAATACTTAATATTTTTAGTAGACTTAGTGTGTTTTTCAGTCAGATGTGCTTCTTAATAATTGCTTGCAAGAGCTGTACATTTTCGTACTTGGTTGGTTTGAAGATTTCTAGTATGGATCTTGTGGATCTTTTGCCTGGCAAAAAAATGGTTTAAAGAAGGAAAGGGGCATCTGATCTCATTGATAAAAGCTTGTTGGTTTTCTTAAGAGCTGAATACTTCAGATGAATGCTGCCTTAATTCTCAGGCCATTTTACTGAAATGAATAGGCTTTCCTCCTGAAAGAGGATGACAAATACGTTAGAAGGCAGACTTTAATTTTCCCTGATAAGATGAAAATATATCACTTGTTTTGTACTTATTACTCTAATTCTCCAAATGTTTTGGAAGTAGCAATAAACCATGTATCTTTTAACAGATTTTACTAGTGTGTGTGTGTGCTTCTTTCTCTCTCTCTCTCTCTCTCTCTCTCTCTCTCTCTCTCTCTCTCTCGTGCAATTAGCTGCTGGTCGTGGGCAGTAAAATGGCTGTTACAGACTCTCCTTTCCACATGGAAGGATTTTCAGAATTAATCTTAGCTTATTGCAGAGGAAATGTGCTCATCCACTCTCAGAAGAGTGTCATCTCTACCAGTGACTGTGTGCTCCTTGGGAGAGCCAGGGAAGTGGTAGTCCTGGCTCTGGTGCCTGGTAGCTGCTGGCACGGTGGTCAGTGAGCACCGGGGAAGCGCAGAAACACTGATGGAAGGAAAAGAGTGGTCCAGGCAACAGAGAAATGGTATTTGTTCCCTTCGTAGTATGTGTGTGAGAGAGAACTTAGAAAG
>VXBZ01012881.1:286658-316576 GCA_013399135.1 Heliornis fulica | reverse complement strand
AAGGAAGGAAGGAAGGAAGGAAGGAAGGAAGGAAGGAGACCATTTAGTTAACACCCATCAACAAAGGCACTACAAAGGACTTTTAAGGACTGGAAGCAAAGTCTGTTGGTGCATCTGCACTACCAGCCTCTGATATTATACAGCTCTCTAGTTCATCAGCACTTGTAAAACACCACTCCTTTACCCTAGCATTGAGTTAGCCTATATTGTGTATGTCTTGTCCTTCAAAAGGTCTAAAGGCTGTTTCGAAAGCTACTCCACTCCAGTCTGTCAAAACCAGAGTGCGCCTAATTTATGCCAGTAAATCCTTTTCCTGGTTTTGCCTTGGATAGAGTTAATTTTTCAGAAGAAGCTGGGAGGAGACACAGCCAGAACAGGAGACCCAAACTAGCAAAAGGGGTATTCCATACCATGCTCAGCATAAAGTGGGGAGCTGGCTGGGGAGGAGGAGTTTCTCTTTAGGTTCAAGCTGGGCATTGGGTTGCAGGTGGTGACCTATTGCAACATGCATCACATTCTTTGTATATTCTAAGTACTATTTGTGTTATTTTCCTCTTCCTTTCCTGTCCCAGTAAACTGTCCTTTCCTGTCCCAGTAAACTGTCCTTAGCCCAATCCATGAGTTTTACCTTTTTCTTTCAGTTCTACTCCACATCCCACTGCGAGGAGGGGGGAGAAAGCAGCTGTGCTGGTGTTTTAACCACAACACTTGTAAAAGTGCTTCTTCATTAGGACACCTCAAACCACTAACCTCAGCCACTGCTCCACTAAATTCAGGCATTTCTATGAGTAATCCACCCTCTTTTTCTTAGAGGATTGCATTTAGAATATGAAAATACATGGTTTCAATTTGATAGTTGTAATATTTAGCTACTTCCACAGAAATTTGGTATTGAAAAAAAAATTACAGTGATTAACACATGAGATAAAGCTCATCAGAAATTACGTGAAGATCAAACGAAGGGGTAACATAGCCTTGCATAATAAACTTTGCAGTGTTATTATTTTTTAAAATTTAAGAGTTGAACATTTGTGATGATGACAGTACTGACAATGTTTGACAACAGAAATCCTGCTTTGATGCATCCATAAGGCTGCATCATTCACAGGATTAGAAATGGGATAAAGAACAGTAAGCTTTGCACTCCTAATTCAGCAAGGTCTTGTTATTAGCAGCTATTGATTTCTATACTGGAATTTGTTATTGGGGATAATTTGCAGTAGAAACTATTTTCTTTGAGCAAATATTCACGCTACAAGAGATCACTGAATCATGGAAATGTACAGCTTGAATTGACTTGAAGAGATCATCTAATTCAGCACCTATACTGAAAGCAGGATCAAGTATATCCATGTGACAGATGCTAGTGTATATTCTGTTCTTAAAGTGAGAAATCTTTTCCTGAGATCAGACATAAATCTTCTTTGCTGCAAATTAAGATAATCTCTTGTTATCTGCCATGGCCACAAGGAACAATTGATAGCTGTGTTTTCTGAACCAACTCCTGCCTGCTCTACTCAAATGCCTCTCCTGTTGTGCCTTCCCACTTCCATTTCTTCTCAGCCCCACCTTGTGGGCTCCCTTCACTTTTCCTTAATTCAAATCGCATTCTTCTGTCTTTTGGTATCTTGTCGTTTTCATTTGGGCTCTCCTATTTGTCTAGACTAACTTGCCCCCAAGGAAAGGTCCACAAGGGCTGAGTGGCAAAGTGCAAATACTTCAGTGTCTCATAAAAACTTTTTTGTTAACAAATCCAAGGCAACATTGCATTGTCCCTGCTGCAGTGGCATGTACTCACATACGTTTTGGGATCCATTATAAACCCTCAGACCCTTTCTATCCTACTGCTGGATTTCCAGGCTGTTGCCATTTCAGTATTACAGCTGAATCCTCTTTTTCAGTGTCTTGCTTAGAATGTAGGTGTTGTAGATTTGTAGTTACATCAGTAGATTTCTTTTGCTCGCTGGATTTACGTGGTTCTCTGGTTGTCTGCACAGTTATTTAGAAACTTGTCCAGAGTCATGTTGTGCCCCATGAGTGCTGTAAGCGCAGTCCCATCTGTACCTCTCTGCAAATGCTGGATGAAGCGGGGTCCAGCACACACTTCTGGAGAGTTATGGTTGCCCATTGTCCCACAGGTCATTAAAGAACCATCAGGAGCTTTCTGTGTGTTGTTTTTCAACATGTTTTGCACCATCTGGGGCTCAGCTCTCATGTCCCATGCAGACGTTAGATCTGTTTGAGACATCGTCAGTTTACAGTCTAGCTTCCAACTGCCAGGATCCACAGTCCAGCAGGATGGGATATTCCCAAAAGGTCTGTGTCATATCCATGAGCCTCATGTCGGGAGACCTACTGTGACCGGATAACACTCCCCGATTCCTCAGAATTTTTCATATGCTATTATAAACTATTGCCTTGTTCTAATTTTGCCTCTTTCAAAAACAATTTTGAAGTTTCATAGTCAAAATATACAGTAATATGCACATTTTTCCTGTAGGGCTTTCTTACTGTATTTATTCAGAACTAGCTGTGGTCTTCCTTTCTGTTTTTGGGAAGATATGGCAGATAAACGTGTTTTCTTATTTCCCTTAGAAGTGAAAGAAACCTTTGCTACAGGTTTATTTCCTTACACCTTTTATTAATATCCATCAGTAAAGATTTTCCAAAGATATAATTCCGTTATTTTTTTATAATTGCATTAATCTAAAATGAAAAAAGAGTTGGTACAACAGGTAAAAATACATTTTAAAATTTTGATCTCCACAGCTACAAAGGGAAATCACCATGTCCAAAGCACGACAGTAACCTAACTGGAATATTATTAGATGGCAGTGTCAATATGTACAGAGATGTCGTACAGAAATAAAGGATTGAAATCATTGTTACTATACAAATTCCAATTTTTCTGATTTTAATTTTTCTTTACCTTTAAAAACATGAAGTGCTTTCAGAAGAGATCCTTGCAAACTACATATAAGTCCTCTGTAAAGACAGTCAGCAAAGTTGATAAGGATAATTTTAGAAATGAAGCTGAATGGTTCAGTTTTTGCTATGAAGGAGACGTGTAACTTCAGTAAATGAGAACATTTATATTTGGCTTGCGGGAAGAATCATTTGATTTGGTTGAGGCAGTTGTTGCTGATCTCACAGTTCCATTTTTTATATAAATTGAAACATTTCCAGTAATGACATATATGTTGATATTAAACCTTTCACCGAAGATAGTAATCATACTGATATAAATACATTGAACAAGGATAGTAACGCTTGGTAGTAGCATATTTTATGTTAATCCAGAGTGGATAGCTGGAAATAAGTTGAAAACTTTCATGGATAACGTTTTTCACCATTATTTGAAATAATGGGGATTGTTTGAACCATTTTTATCAGTATGGCTCCAGAATATATCCATTCATTTTAGTTCCCTTTGAAGATGATTGCCACAGGAAATTAGTCTTTATTATTGCATTTGCCTCATGCAGCAGAGTAAAGCTTGGAAAAACAAAAGTTAAAAAAAAAAGTACTTCATTTGCTATGTCTTAACTTTTTCTCCTTCATTTTTTTTTCAAGGAAATCATCAATTAAGTACTGGTTAAATTACGTCATTCTCACTTGACAGTGTTTCTAAATTATGTTTGGGATTAAATGCACTATCTATAGATTGGGTAGATACTGCTGAGTTGTAGAAGTTGGATATGGATTCTTTTAAAGATTGTAAATGAACTCCTGTTAGTTAAACTGAGAAGTCTTTTTCAGACATTAGGAATTGCCCTCAGAATAAAGAAATTTTTACCTTTCCAAATAGTTTTCTTTCGCATTCAAGAGTTACACCTTTTTGTAAAAAAAAAATAAAATTCATGGGGACATACAAAGGAAAAAGCATGTTTGATCCTTGGTATGTTTTAAGTGATAGCTGAATTGTGTTTACAATATCTTATCATTTCTGCCGAAAACCAAATATTTACATGCATTATAAAGCCCCTGTACAACAGACACAAACTGCCACATCTAGAGTGTTGTAAATTAGAGAATTCTGAAGACCTCTCGGCTGTGTGCAAGGGAAACCTTCATGAAAGCAAGAGGGACACCAGATAGAGTTCAAAGGACAATTTCTAGCTGCCTCAGCAGGCTCTAGTCCTGATTTGAACTCTCTGAGCTGCAATGGGAAAGTGTGATTTATGATTGTTGAAAGGGGATTAATGCTGCTCTACACAAGGGTATCCAGCAGTCATTTAGTCTGTGGAGATACGGGGTGGCACAGTCAGACCGTTGCTGTCAGCAGCAGGGTAGATAGCTGCTGGGATGCACATTGTCCCAACGGATAGTTAAGCAGCCTCACGTGCGGTCTTCAAGTGGCTGGGCCCCCTGTCATCTACTTTACCTTGTGTTCTTGTGTTGGAAAAAGCCATGCAAAATATCTGTATATGGGTGAGGAAAAAAGTAAGTTCACATGATGCTTCCTAAAAACTGCCACTATATCATGGCCTCAGAGTCCTTTTGTTCTGGTTCTAGCAACTAAGTGAATATTCAGTTTTGCAATGAAAATAAAGCATCTTTTTAGTACAAATAAACCAACTTTTAATAGCAAAGGTAATTATGCATTCTAGGTCTGGGTGCTTCAGCTATACATCCTTCCTGTGATACTGTGGCATTGAGATTATGTTTTAACAAAGATAGCAATGTCTGC
Source organism: Heliornis fulica (assembly GCA_013399135.1). Lineage (NCBI taxonomy): Eukaryota > Metazoa > Chordata > Aves > Gruiformes > Heliornithidae > Heliornis > Heliornis fulica. Next base: position 311,886 of record VXBZ01012881.1, on the reverse strand, counting down.
TTTCTGTTTTTTTACTCTTGGTTTAGTTTTCAGAAGAAAATTAGAAAAGTTTCTTTTTGCCATAACAGGAACATTTTTGTGATGAATCTTTAAAATACTGGCCTCTGGCAGGTAATGCAGTTGCCTGGAGAAAATTTTAAAAGCTTTTTGAAGTGCAGTGCTGTCAGTAGATAGTTTTCAGTATCCCAGTTTCCCTTTTAAGACTCAGAAATATACAAGAATATTTTCTCAGAAGCAAATGAGGTTATAGAGAACAAGGAAAAAAAAATCAAGCAATAAGGGGTTTTGTAGATGTGTTTAAAATAGAGAGGGAAAATAAGAATAGTGAAAGAATGATATCATAGTAGAAACATACTCAAGTAGTCTGCAACAAAGTTTTGTACAGCGAGTTGCAAATAACAGTAACAAAAATTTCATTAGGTTTACAATTTTAATACAGTTACACCTACATTGAAAATTAGGAGGTGATGAATGTGACCTCCCTGTCCATGGGGATGAGGATGTTTCATGAGCAACTATTTGATTTACCCAGAGCATAAATTTTCAGCTAATGGCAAACTCCAGCCATCCACTAGGAGAGCAGCACAAGATGCGGCAGTGCTTGCAGCAGAATGAGTTAGGCAGCATGGTGCTGTGGGGCAGGGAGGAGACTGGGCTGTTCAGTGCTTTCCTTCCTTGTGCAGGATTTGTGCTAGCAAGGTGCATCTTGGGTCTTTCAGGTATAGGAGCAAAGATTGTTGGGAAAGGTATTGCCTGCCATGGATCAGGATCAAGGTAAGGACTGATGTGGCAGGCTAGTTGGGAACAAATGCATGGTGAGCAGTTGCCTGATGTTCTTGTGAGGTTGCTGTGTTTTTGAAAGTTTATAGCAACTGAAGGACTTCCCCATGAGAAAAAGGCAAAGGTTACATACATTAAGGAAAAAAAAATAGGCAAGAAAAGCTGAATGTTAATCAATTTCACCTCAGTCCCTGGAGAAAACATGGAGCAAGCTCTTGTGGAAGCCATTTACAGATACATGAAGACAAAAAGGTGATTGTGAGAAGTCAGTGTGGATTTGCCAAGCAAAAATCATGTTGAATCAGTCTGATGGTCTTGTATGATGAAAATCAGTCTGACAGTCTTATATGATGAAATGCCTGTCTCGGCATACAAGAGGAGAACAACATTTATCAGTTACCGTAACTTTAGTGAGGCTGTCCACACTGTGTCTGGTAGACAAGTCAGGGCATTGTGGACTGGAGGGGTAGGCTTTGGGCTGGAGAGAAAAATTGGGCTGCAAGGCCTGGATTAGCAGTAAATACCAGGTCTTTCTGTTCACTGTCTGAGGGGTGTTTATTTGGCCTTAGACTGGTGGCTGATACTGTTTGAGATCCTCAGCAGTAGCAGTAGGAAGCACATAGCCTGATGGTGACAGGGACTGATCAATCCCTCTGCTTGACACCAGTAAAACTACATCCAATTTTGGACCCTACGCTGGATAATACTGGTAAACTGGAGAACATGCAACAGGCATCCATTGAGAGACTGTTGGTAGGCTGCAGAATGATGTACTAGGAGAAGCAGAGAGCAATGGGTTGTTCAGCCTTAGTAAAAAGAGAAAGCTGAGGGAGGTCTAACTGCAGTTTGCACCTAGCTGTAGGATATTATAGACAAAATGAAGTTAGACTCTCTCAGAAAGCAGACAGACAGGACAGTAAGCAACTGTCGCAAAAACAACATTACATTTTCAATAGAGTATAAAGAACACCAATAATTTGGAGACAAAGTGTTTTACCACAATAGAAAATCTGTCCAGAAAGTTGATAGAATCAACTTCATCCTTTTTCTTGGAGATGTTCAAAAGTCCATTGATGTGAAGCCCCGAGTAATCTGATCCAGCTTTGTGATGAACCTCTCCTTGGACAAATTGCCTCCAGAGATCTTTTCCAGCCACTGTTGCTCTGTGGTCCTATGGAGGCAGCTAGCAGGAAGCCCCTAGAAAAAAATGTAGTTGAAAATATAAAAGGGGGTTACTCTCACTTCCTTTAACCTGCTTAGTGAGGACATAAAATGATTTATTACATCAGGAACATAAAGTGCAGATCATAATAAAACCAATAAATTATAAGAGAACAAACTAGTATAGTTGATGAGTCAGATTTCATTGAGAATAAATCTAAAGGAAAAACATTTACAAGCACTGGCAGGTCCTCCTAGAAATTATATTTAAGGGAGAAGCACAAGCTGTGGCAGTCCTTGGGAAGCCTAGGAAGCAGCTCTCTGAAGTAAGCCAGTGGCCTCAGACCCAGGAACAAAAATCCCTCAGAAAGTGGAAACTAGATCAAATTACCAGATTAGTGTAAATGAAGTAGCACTAATATGAAGGGTGACAAAATTGGAAAGGCCAAGACACAGAAGTATGCATGGTGTGAAAATGGACATAAAAGGGAACTAAAATTCATTTTTAAAACACATTAATAATAAAAACAAGGAAAAGAAAAGGTTGATATGCTATCAAAGAAGGAAAGAAATTGAAGAATGGTATTAAGACCGCAAAACAGTGTTTAATATCTTTATCAGTGTTTCTCAACTGGACCTACTGTACTCAGTTAACACAACTGCTAAGCCAGAGAAAGGGTTAAGTTGTCAGATTGGGGATAATAACAGAGTTTCTAAAAAAGAACATTAAAAAATTAGATATTTTTTAATGAGCTGGGTTTAATGAAGTTTGTTGTATAGTATTTAAGTAATTAGATGAAGCGTTCTCAGGATCCATTAGCAGTTCTCTGTTGTGGAGAATGGAGGAAGTTTTAGAAAACTCCCAAAGAGCTGACTCAGTGCCTGCCTTTATGAAGGAGAGAGGGGGGAGAGCCGTGGAATTACAGACCCATCACCGTAATTTAGATTTTGTTAAAAACATAAATAGAATTGGAACAAATAATCAAACCAAATTATTGTCAACACCTGCAGAACAGCAGGGAGATAAGTAATAGCCAAAATGAATTTGTCAAGGAGAAAGTGTGTGATACCAGTCTAATATACTTTTGTGACAGGGTTACAGTTCTTGAGAAGAGGATGAGCAAAGAGATGTCATCTGTCTTGGCAAATAAAGCTTCTGACATTATCTCACCTGACATTTTCATAAGAAAGCATTGAAAAAAAGGGAAAGAAGAAATTAAACTACTATTATGTGAGTAATTAGCTGGGAGACTGCACAGAGTGCCAAGGTGATGTGTGTTCTGTAGCAGTCTGCCCTCGATCTTGTACTGCCGCACACTTTTAGTAATGACATGGGTAATGCGATAAGGACTAATCTAACTACATTTCCACCAAAATGGATGGGAGTGGAGGATGTGCTGAATCAGCAAGCAAGATAAGAACTCAAAAGTTGATAAGTTAAAAAAAAACACCCAACAACACGATTCTGTGATGACAAAAGCAAGTTCTTCTTTGATTAAAAAAAAAATAAAATCCTTGTACAAATACAAGGAGAGATATCTTTAGAATTGAATTTACAGTCATTGATGTTATCTCTAAAGTTTTAATAATAATTCTTGGACTCATTTTTTTATAAAGGTTTCAAAAATGTAATGAGATAGTTTGTTATGAAGGTAAATATGTGCAAATTTAATTTAGATCTTCCAATACCTGTGACCTCTTTATAAAGCTGTTGCTTGAAAGAAAAAATTTGCTTTTTTGAATTTTAAAAAAAGCATATTTTGCCTCTTTTCAGAACTTAGAATCCAGTACATTTTATTTTTGCCTTCATAACATGTTGTAATTGAATTAAATTTTTCACATTCTCCCCTGGAACAGTTGTGCCTAGTTTAGTCCATGCGGAAGAGTTTAGCCTATTGTGTCATAATAATATTTTTGGTAACTATTCAAAAAAATCATGCAGCTTTTACAATATTTAGTTGTTTAAATTTTTCTTAATAATTTATCCATTTATACATGGATAATTTTTGTGCATTATTTTTCTAGTTTTCATACTATAGCCATCTTCAACATAGGTCAACAAAATGTATTTCCAAGAGATGTCTCAAATAAAATACAAAAGGAAGAGTAAAAATTACATATTAAGTTCATCTAGGCTGGAAAAGGTGCATTAAATAAAATGATACAATTTATTGGTGCTCTTAAATTTTACTCAAGCTATGCTAACCCTAGACTGAATAAACTAAGAAAACTTTCAAACTATGAATTCTGCAATCTCCGCTCAAAAAAAAAAAGACACTAATGGTAAATTTAAAAAGTAGGCATTACCTGTGGTCCATATTTTTTAGTTAAACACCTTTAAGAGGATGGCAGGGGCACTGAAGTTTCAAATGCTCTATTTCAGTCATAGCATTTATCTCTAAATGCTCCAGTATTGAAGCCGAGGAGAAAAAAAAATAAATGTCTGAGTCAAGACATTCGTCTCTTATTTTCCTATTTGAGAACATTTTTACAGACTCATAGTTTAACATTTTTAAAGCTTTGAGCAATATATGCAGAAGACCAGGAAGGGAAACAAGAAGCTCACCACTGAAGTCAAGAAGAATTTGCCAGATTAGTGACATTGAGGTTAGGTGCCGGGGCCCGGATTATCTCACGTAGTTTTAGACATCTAGATATCACACCTCATTTATGTCAAACTGGGTCACTGTCACTTGAAAATACATAAAGCACTGAACCTACTTCACCTAGATGGGATCCTGTTCTTAATATGGCAACTCCTCAGTCAGCAATAGTCTTATATCTTGTATTGCATACTTTATATTGCAAATTATTTATTTCACTACATTACCTTGCATCCATGCATTCCAATTAACCTGGCCTTCAGATGAGATTTCAAAGATACAGCATAGAAAAAGGGCAAAACCCGCAAAATATATAAAAAATGATAGTAATCTTCCATAATAAGAAATTGCTTATTACAAATTCCTGTGGAATTTGTTTCAATAACATCAATCATGAGGTAGCCATTTGGGATTAATTTGACCTTAAAGGATTTCAGTGTCAACTGACCACTATTTTGAAATGTTCTTACACGAATTTTGAACTTGGGAGCATCATGCCCTGAAGATGACTTGCTAGTAAGGTAGCTGCAGAGCTACAGAAGTATGTTCTGTATGAGCATATGATTTAGGTCTGTGGATGGTTCTGCATCTTTATTGCACAAACTGCTTGTAACATCTTCTGTGATTTGCTTTGGGACTTTATTGATGTTGCTGAATCAAGTATTGCAGGCTGATGTAAATCAGTGCCTTTGCAGAAAAAGACTGAAAGTTAAACAGCAGGAATGAAGCATCTACAGATAAATTGACTGCATTTTGGGTGAATTAAGAACCATTGGATTTTGAATGTTGCTTTGTTTTTAATAATTTTAGTTTGAAACTAAGCTGCATAACTTCAATATAGATTTTTGATCTGTTAAAATTATAGGTTTGGTTCAGGATCAACTTCTTTCACACTGACTCAATGGGCAGGAGATTCAAAGAATCTGAAATCAAATGGAACAATTGCAGTAGTAGCTGCCAGTGGTTATCAGATTTTTTTTGTGTTTGCAGATTGGTTTTCTATCTACATCCTTGTTTTTATCTCTTTCTCACAACTTTCTGAAACAATTATCTCTTGAGCTGTCCAAATTTCGTTCTTCCTGAATATATGTTTTCATTTTCTGTTTTGGAAAATCTTCAGTGAAGGTTGAGGTCTTCCTGTGAAGTGACACCTTTGACTCTGAGGTTAGCATTCATCTTCTGTCTTTTGCATTCTCTGCTGAATTGGGAACTGTACACTTTTGTCTGAATTCAGTCTGTTTTCATATGAGTAGCTAAAGGTGTATACACATGATGCAGTGGAATACTGAGCAAAGGTTCCTAACCTTAGTCTGACTTGCATCCACGCTGTGCCACAGTGCAGTACTCTACAGAGGCACAGGCTGCTGTCTGGAAATGTACATTACCTTAAACAATTAAAACATCAACACTTTCTAACAGACGTGCTGAAAGAGAAGAGAGTTTTCAGAACTAACGTTGAAAAAGGAGGGGAAAAAAACCCCATCCCCAAAATTCATTCCTGAAAAGTGATTAAGAAAATTACTGGAGGGTGTAGAGGATCAAAAGGCAGAGGTTATCAACTGTGATACCCAGAAGGTAGAAAGGCTGGGTGTTATCTCTATCCATTGTCTCAGAAGATCTACAGTTTGTGTATGATCAAGAATACATATGGTGTTTTGCGTGTTTGGGATGAAGTAACACAATTCTGCTTTTACAGGTGAAAAGGTCAGAAAATAGACTGAAATCATAAAGCACTGTCATTGTTTTGTTTTAAAGTCTCTTGGTTTTAATCACATCCTTTGTGATTGACAACTGAGAAGAAACTTGAGCAAAATTTATCACTTGCAGTGTTACAATCAACATCAGAAGCCAAATATTTAACTTGCTGAAATTTTTCTCAGTTGTCAGTGTCCACAGGCAGATCAGACTGAGTTTTCCATTTTGTGAGCAGACAAAACAATAAATATAAATCTAGTCCGGGGTTACTATGTCAACTTTAGAAATTGTAGACAAATAATTCAGTTCAAATATGGTATTAAAAAGAAAATTTCTTATGTTATTCCACCAGAGTGTGAAATATTATGTAGGAAAGCAAAGTGTATTATTTATAGTTTTGCAGACTCCTCATTTTGCTAAACTCCTTCTCTACTGTAACATGGAGCAGTAAATGTTTCTGGGTAGACTTTATGAAGAAATGAAGCGGTAAATTGCATTATGCTTTGTATTATCTCTGTCTGCCACTAAACAATGCAGCATCAAATTGAGCTCATATGTACAACAGCTTTTACTAGAAAAAACATCAGTTCTGATAAACTCATCCTGTAAATAGCAAGTTTTCTCCCTCATGCAATCTCAAGTTGTTATTTTCTGCTCTCTTTGAGTGTGTAGTGTGGGACCGTGAACCCAAAGTTCATCAGTTTTTGAAGTTCAGCAAAAGTTTTTAATTTAGTCCATCATACCAGTCATGTCCAATTCCTGGCAACTGTCTGAGATGGGGTGGGAGGGTGCTTTGGTCCGGCTGAATTATGCTGGTTGTAGTACCCTACTGAATGTCCTTTTACCTGTGGGTCCCTCAGACCTGTCTTCAGAAGAAGCTGCTCTACATCTGTGTGGTCACATGCACACAACAGGTATTTAACAAGCATTAAGGATACACCTTTGTCCATTGGCTTCATGTCCCATCTAGAAAAAAAAAATGTTTGTTGTGGAAAAGAAACAGTGTAGCATATCAGGCTACTGGATGATTTCTTTAAGTCCCACCAAAGGTGGGAGACTTTTCTAAGTCCCACCAAAGACTGTGAGACCAATCACAAAGCAGTTTTTGTTGGAGTTACTCATTTTCCTGTTTCTGAGCAGGTCAGTCTTTTCTGGAGTTAAAACACTGTGGTCATTCTGTTTGCAGTAAAAACTTGAAGGGGATCAGGATGTACTCCAGGCAAACAAGCAAACAAATAAAACAAACACACAGATAAATAAGGAGCTGGAATTAAACACCTGACTGTGATATACTGTTTAATACACACTCTGTTCACATGGAGATTTGCAAGTTAGAGCTGACCAATTCCAGTCATCCCGGAGTGCATTATTCTTCATTACCACCCATTTAAAGATCATTACAGCGTAAGTAAAAAGCACTTTTGGAAAAAAAGAGGGATGAATGAAGCTTAAAATGGTAAGCACCCAGAGGGTTTTTTGTTTCCCTGCCATGTGCTACTTTTTAACAGCTCTTGTGGCACTTCTTCCATTAAACAAATAACTTGTAAAAATTTGCTACATCTTTCACCTCTAAAAATGAAGATGCAGTGCTCTGTACCCCTTGGCTCGTACAAAAGTACCTTGAAAGCTTTTTCTTGATAATATCTTGTTCAAACTGTGGGATAAGGGGAGTGTGAGATGAAAATAAATGGACTGTGCCTTTTGAAAAAACCTTCCTGTTCGGCCACCTTTTTGATGTTCACTTCATTTTCACAAATTCTTTATGCATGTTTCAGAAACTTCTCTTACCTCTGAAGACTCTGAAACTGATTTAGTTCTTTTATTGTTTGCAGATAGATCAAAAATTCTGAGTAAAGAAACCTGTCAAAGAGATTGGCCACTTACTGTATGGATATCATTAAAAATTAAATACAGGATTTTAGAAATATAAACCTTGTAGCAAAATCATGCTCCAGAAGCTGCAGTACTTTTATAAAAAACCTTTACTGATAGGAAACAGTTTAAAGATAAAACAGCCACGTGCTCTGATGGCTGAAGAAATTTCCCATTTTAGTGTAATGGCTCATATTGTTGAAAACTCCACTAAAGATGATGAAGATAGAGAATAGTAAATGTTTTTTATTATAAAATATGATTAACTTTTCACATGATTGGACCATATGAAAGAGATGGAAAAGGAAAAGCTAATTTAAAAAATAATTAAAGCTGATATTTGCAAAAGGTTTATTACCTTTTTATTAAGGTTTTCTGCTAGCTGCTCCGCTTCCTGCTGCTCCAGATCTTTCTTCTAGAAATCAATCACAGATTTTAACAGTAATTCGCCTGTCACCAGGAATTTTAATTGTCAGTGGGATCATTTATTAAAAACCAGAGGTTGATCTGCCCTCTGCTATGCAGCATGTATTTCCATAGATTCAAATTAAAGCAATTGTACAAGCATGTGTTATACAATAGAAATAACACCACAGGAAGGAAAGCTGCTGTGCACAGGCAGTTCTCTAGTGTTAATGATGCTGAAGGTGTGCTTACTAGAAGATACCATGGAAGAGTTTAGTATTTTGGGCTTCAAAAAGTCTTTTCACCAAAAGACCCTGTACACTAAGGAAAAGCGAGTTTTAGACGAACTGCCCTTTATCTTAGTTCTGCTCCAGGCAGCCATGGGGCAGGGGCTGGATGGGAACAGCGGATGCTCTCCTGGAGTAATAGATGCTTGGGGTTGGAAATAAAAGCACATGGTCCTGTCTGAGGTCACATGCTTAAATTTACATAGATCCTTATTGATAAAGGCTGCAAGTAAGTTATTTTTCTAGTGAGGGAAAAAAGGAAGATCCATGATGAATGTTATACTGAGATTTATCTTTCAGGAATTGTGGCTTCTAGTCTTGCTCATTGATCATGGGAAAATACTGTTTCTCCTTTGTGTATATGAAATGATATTCAAAAATCAAATTTTTTTTACAAAGCCTACAGGCAGAAAGAAACCTGAGCTCTTAATTGTGGGCAACACAGGCCAGATTTGTTCTTAATGTTACTTTAGGCACCTGCTTGAGTCTCTAGAGCAGAGTGAGTAGTTGGCTAAGAGCCCTCTACCATTAGAGGATTATGACCTGAACTTCTCTGAGGAAGAGTGTGCATATCCTTCTTTATTGGCTCTAGAGGTAACATCAGATCATTAGATTTCAAACTTAGGTATTTCAGATTTCATTAATGTCTGCTGTTGTAGCCACATTTGGGGCACCAGACTCTGTGGTCCCACATTGACCTAGTCTTTTCTAATATTTTCCACCTCTTTTCCCAAACCCTTCCTATGTAGTGAAAGGTTACATTCAAGGAACAAGGATAAGAGAATACAAGGATACATCAGTGCAGAAAAATCTTACTCAGCGATCTAAATAGTATACATATTTATACACATTGATGACCTAATGAAAACTGTGCAAATAGTCCTGAGCGCAAAGTGTCACCTTGCTCCCATATGAATGGAAAATCCAGCAAGTACATCCAGCCAAATAAAGACTGAGACTAACAAAATTTGTTAGTCTGTGTGTTGATTGCTAGTGCCCCTGTCCTGTTCTCCTTACCACAGTCTTACATTAATCTGATTCTCTTCAAACAAATGGAATTTGACTGAGTGAAACTGCAGTGGCACTTGTACAATCTAAGACAGTCCTTCAAAATCTTACAAAGGTACTTATTCAAACAGGTCACTTTTTGTTAAGCATGCAACTAAACAAGCAGTGTGATTTAGTGACCGAGAAGGGCTTGTCGTGTAGCGTAGCTCTCTGCACCTGTGAACGATGTAGTTTTCTCTGGAAAAGGGTTTTCTTTCACTGTGGGTTTAGTGGAGTCCTTCTTATGAGCCAGTAATCTACACTGTTATAGGAGGAGGATGCTGGATGTAAAGGATGAAAGTATTCCAGACAAGTTCTTAGAAAAGTGTATGCCAAGGAGAAATCATGCTATCATACATTGTGTTAGGTTGGAATGGACCCTTATGCAGTAAGCAGGGACACCTTTAAGTAGATCAGGTTTCCCAGAGCATCATCAGGCCAGACCTTGAATGTCTTCAGGGATGGGACCTCCATCTGGGCAGCCTGTTCCAGTGTCTCACCACCCTTACAATGAACAGTTTCTCCCTAATATCTCATCTAAACCTGCCCTCCTTCATCTGAAGGCCATTATCCCTTGTCTTGTAACTCCATGTCTTTGTGAACAGTCCCTCTCCAGCTTTCCTGTAGGCCCTTTCAGGTACTGGAAGGCTGCTCTAAGATCTCCCCAGAGCTTTCTCTTCTCCAAGCTGAAACCCCCAACTCTCTCAGCCTGTCTCCATAGGAGAGGGGCTCCAGAAATAACCTAGACCAGAGTTGGCTGCATGCCTACATTACAATATCGGGAAGTAGGAAATTGCGGGGACAATGCAGTGTTCAAGCAGAGGCCTTGTTTAGTTAGGATTTCAAAGTGTTGGAAAGGGCAGAGGTGCAGCCACATCATCAGCTATGACAGTTGCGTTTGTGGTCTTTCAGGAGGCTGATTACAAAGGAGTTCTGCCTGCAGTTTCTCTCAGAGGTTTGCCTTCATCCCGGATCTCCCACCTCTAGCACAGGGGATTATCTTGGCACTAAAAAATAACCTCTGAATGCAGTAGAATAAAACTTGTTGCCATGCCCTGCATGTACCAGGTTTTGGCTAGCGGGATACTTAAACTGGGGAGTTTAAAACATCCCCCCAACAGAGATTTATGTTAGACTAGCAACATTGATACCCAAATAAAATATACTACTGTGCAGCGTGATGCCTGGAGTCCGCAGAATGCAGTATGAGTTCAAAGAGCTGAGGCTATAATTTTCTCTTCTCCTTGGACACTAACCAGGTTTACATTTCCCTCTCTGCTGGTGGACGCTCTCTTCTGATGTTCTTTTTTATTCTTTTATGACTCATTAAGGTTTTCTTGCAATATTTACCGAGGCCAGGTTCCCACACACTTGGGTGACTGCCAAAAATCCAGACTTTCACTTAGCAGCAAAAATTATTCTAGTTCTGATCAGAAAAAACACTTTATTGATGAAAGTGATAGTCACATAAATTCTAAAGGGTAGTGTTTATTAAACCCTTTCCTTTTCAAAGGCTGGTTTTAAATGAAAACCAAAGGAACAGGTAATCTATTTTAATTATTTGTATGGAACGTTGCTTTAGTTGAAATTAAAAATAAAAAAGGCATTAAACTAAGGAGTAGTTTTTAGTCATTGTTACACGACTCCTAGCTCTTAATAAAAACATAACTGCTCGTGTAACTCACTATAATGCTGGATAGCAATAAAATGTCTTCCTCATTACAATCAATACCCATGAATAGCAAAGACCTGCAGCCTGCCACGGCCTTTCTCAATAGGCAGTCTCACCTGGTGGTAAGGAAAATTGCTGTCGTCTCGTATGAAACCATTTTAGCATCACCCTGAGCTTAATAGAGCGGTCTTTCATTGCATGTTAACAAGCTGAGCTATTGCCAGAAAGTGTTTAATGTTTAAACTGACAAATGTTGTCAGCGCTCTTTCTTTGCAAAGATTATTTTTTTGTGGTGCGTTTAGTGTGCTAACATTAGTTTGAATTCTGTCATAACATATGTTGATTATTTTATTTAACAAACCATTCATTCAATTAGTTCAGGGCACATAAAGTGTCTAAAAACCAGTAGTCAGATATCAGCATACCTGTAGTAAATCGGGACCCATATGCTTATTCTTAGTTTCATCATGGTTTCAGTTGCGTTAATGCATGGAGCAAATACGAACGTTAAGGGCTGTGATGTGTAACTTAACCATTTGCTTAGTAGTCAGTTGTTGTTCCTATGCGATACAAAAGACATTGCTGTGGTAGCAACAAACCGCATATATCAGATGTGATGGAATGATGGGTGTCTTCTAAAGGCCAGACATGCCGACATGCTGCAGGTATTTATAGTCATGTATGTACTAGCAGCTGTATATGATAACAGCATGTGAAAAATAGAAGAAATTAAAGTACATTGTGTTTAGAGGTTTTGCGTAAGATGAACAGTCACATGAAGAAATTCAAGCAAAAGATCATTCCTTTGCTCTGTATTCTGCAGAGTAAAAGTTGAAACCTAAAGCTGCCCAAGGTTGTTAACAGGAGTTAAATAAACCAGGAAGGATTTTTGGGAACATACATTGATTTTATGATTTCAGCAGTGGGGAGGGTAATAAGGATGTATTAGTTGTACTGCAATGACTTTCAAATTACCCAAGTGGTCAAGCTGGCTTTGACCACCCGCCCTCCCTTTTTATAAAGCTTTCACGAGCAGTTAAGAGACAGGAAGAAAGAGGGCACACTGAAGAAGGAGACAGGCTGCTGTAGGCACCTTCCTTCCTGCTTTACTTTATTGCAAACCCGGTTCCACAATTAAGCACAAGATAACCCTCTTTATGGTTCGTGGCACACAGCTATACTGTACTGTCGTACTTACCCAGCTGCTGACTTCTCTGCGCTACAGGTGGACCTCGCAGATGATATGTATTATTTTTTGTGTCGTACAACTAGTAGCTGTTTTGCTTGTAAACCTGATGGTTAGGGTTTTACTTTTCAATAAGCCTAATAAAAGGAAGTCATAGGGTTGTTTTTTTTTAAATTTTATATAGGAAATGTGCTCATTTTATTCTCTGTGCCCACCCCTCCGTGAGCCTGTAGCATCACCAGATTTCCTAGGTGGTAAAGTGGAGTTGGATATGAAGGGGAAGGAAGATGAAATTGTTAGTCTGGACCTTCTTATTTCAAGTGGCTTTCAGGAAATAATTATCTGATTAATTATGTCTGTCTATTTGAGCTGGAACAAACAGTTATTAGGCTCCTTAGTTAGAAACTTATATTTTTATGCAGTCCAGAAGTAACAAAAAAAAAAACCACTTGAAATTAACCAAGGGTCTTTCATTGAGTGTTACTTTGTCATTCCCCTTTGTTGTAGCCTTTCTGCAACATGTGTTTAATGTGTGGGGAAAAGTAGTTCTTTTAAAGATAATAATTTTCCTTTATGCTCTAAGGAATGGCTGGAATATTGTAATGAGAATATTGTAAAGAAAAAAGAACTAATTAAATACCTTTCTTATGCCAGCTGTGGGTTCAAAATCCATATTTCTTGCTACTTTTCTCAAGATACACAGACAGAGAAATAAGTCTTCAGTGCAGAAGAAAAGCTAAAGCTAAAGGAGATTGAAGATCTCACAAAGAGGAAGATTGTCTTCCTTTCATACTTGAAAAAAAATCACAGGGAGTCAAAAGGAGGACAGAGCCTTGCTATACAGTCCCCTGAGAAACAGTCCTCCTCTATAACCCAGGGAAGGAAGATTGTGCATCAAAATTAGGCTCACACTACAGCAAACCTCAATACAAGCACTGTATTAGTTGAGAAATGGGGAAGATGAGAGGAGGGAGCAATCAAAAGGAAAAGATACAGGAAACTCCCACTTCATTTAAAACAGTTCCAAATTGCCAAGTTCCTAAAATAAGGTTTGAGACAACTATGAAAATTCATGCATTGTAATTACACCCAGCAAAATATGATACAGGCTTTTCATTAATTTCTTCCCTGTGAGGGTGGTGAGGCCCTGGCACAGGCTGCCCAGAGAAGCTGTGGCTGCCCCCTCCCTGGCAGTGTTCAAGGCCAGGTTGGATGGGGCTGTGGGCAACCTGGGCTGATGGAGGGTGTCCCTGCCCATGACAGGGGGTTGGAACTAGATGGTCTTTCAGGTCCCTCCCAACCCAAACTATTCTGTGATTTAATGATTGTATGAAGGAGTCAATCTCCTTTTTTCCTTTTCACATCTGTGAAATGCCAGGGACGGTTGAATGTACAGGCCTCTAGAGCAGGGCTCCAGGTTAAATCGAGTGCTCTCACTGCATAATAGGTTCTTCATAAAATGTTCCTTATATTATGGACCGAGGTTTCCTGTTTCCCAGAGCTATTTAGCACAGTTGTGTTAGTGCTGAGAAATTGAGGCAAAATCCAGTAATTTCCAGTAGCTATGCTTCTTATATCACAGAGATGCCAGAGGTTTTAACTAGCTACACTTGGTGCAGCTTGTGAGAAAAATTTGGCAGACAATTTAATTTCTAGTTCTTCCTCCTAAGTAGTGTTTAAAAGAAATTTTTTAAAATGCCAAACTGATTTTTTTTTGTTTGGAAATAAACTTTTGTTAGTTTTGTTGGTTTATTTATAACCTTTTACCTGAGATATCTCATTTTGAGTACGTAAATGAAAAATGAGCCAAACCAAATGATCAGAAATAGTACCTATACGTACATCAGTCAGCAAGAACGCAAAAGGTTAGTGTATTGTAGAAACTTTGCATACTGCTGAGGACCAAGCCAATGCCTTTGTCATCTGGTCCTCATGGCTATTTAAAAAAAAAAAAAAGCAAACCCCCATTTATATTCAATGTACCATAAAACTGTTCAGAAGCAGTTTGTTTTTGTTTTTTTTTCTTCGCAGCCACGTAATTGTACTTCTGTTCCAAATTATGTTCATCCATACTCGGAAGCTTTGGAGTCCAGTTTGTTATAAGTTCTGAATTGGACATGTAAAAAATTACACTTACCTTGAGCAGATTGTAATTTTTGGAGATCCTCAGCACTAAACAGAAGCATTTTAATTGATGATTTCATTTGCCCTAAAGGAACAGCAAAGGAGTGCTAATGTCACTGAAGATATTTGCGGGTTTTTTCTTTTTTGGGTTTTTTTTTTTTTGTGTGGATTTTGCACAAAGCCTCTGGACTTTACCTTCCTGCGCCAGTATACTAAAGCCTTTCCAGAACAGCAGGGATGATTTTGCATTGGATTGATAAAATTATCATCGGATACCTTTAAGTAGATCTCAGATGATCTTTCTGAATAGCTGCAGATATAAAATCAAACAAACAGCTTGCTGGCCACAAAAGGGAACGATTTGCTGGAAATCTGTGGGTGGACATAGCAAAAGAGTAATGGCAAGGAGTCTGAATCCAGATCAAATAACTGTCTCCAAAAGTGTGGGGAGTACAGACAAATGTAGGCAGTCTGTCTTCTGAGAATTGTATGGAATCTCTTTATTAAAGGCCGCCATTGTTAATTATTTAAGAAATCCTTGTTAGATTGCTTTTGGCTGCATGCAGGTGAAACTTCATTGTTTAAAAAAACCCCCAAATAAACAACAACAACAACATCAAAAAAGCCCATTGCAGTCTGAAATACTTTGTGGTCAGTGTGTGGTTTCTGCTGGTTTGTACATTAAACTATAAGCAGTGTAGTTGGCTGAGGAGTGGGATATGCAAATAATCCTATGGTTTGGAAGCAGATAACTGAAATCTGCGATACTTATTTTCCTACTTCAGTCATTCAGTCTCTTTTGGAGCAATAATTTAATAGCGCCATTACAAGAAAATGAATGGACAATTTCATGTTAATGAAGATAATGCTGAGGTCTGCTAGGAAGGAAGAGGATTTATTTTGGACTCTCTCTATACAAATGTAGCCTAATTAATATCTCAGGACTGTGTCTGGAATTTGGTTTCCTGTTTTGATTTTCACAGGATATGCCTGTGTGGGAGCTGAATCTCTACGAAATGCTGACATTCATTTTTAAGCTTCAAATCCAATTTTGAGTGAAGCTTTTACTGTGGGGAGTTGAATTACCTCCTATAAACTGTATAGTCTGTGATGACACACTGGAAAGATGCAGTAGCTTTTCTTAATAAGGGCTTGTGTTTTCAAATACTTGATACTTTTTGAAGCTTTATATATGAAGTCACTTTTTTTAATTGCCCTCTGAATTCTTGATACATGGTACAAACCTTGCCTGGCCAAGCAAAAATTTGGATCCTCTCTTCAACTGGAAGTATTGGATGGAAGCAGAAGCCCATGTGACTCACAGGGAAATGTCCAGGCTTTCAAAGAGGTGTTGGGGAGAAGCTTAAGGACCAAGTTTTGTGCTGACAGTTCTCGTGTGTCACTTCTAGAAATGAGGTTGCACTAATAAGCCACAAAACCTCTGATGCTTTTCTGGTAATTTTTACATAAGGATTGCATGTCATTGCTGTCTCTAGATCTGTAGCTTTCAGTTCTCAAGCAGATTTTTGGCCCTTCATATACGGTGCAGTTTGGCTGTGATAGTAGAAGTCTGAGTTAATCATGTAAGGGTTTGAGCAACAATCATGCTGGAAATCACTGTTGGAACTGTATGACTGTTTGGCTAATTTCTGGTCTAAAACCAGAAATTCACATCCAGTATCTTCAAGGTCTGACATCTGAAG
Source organism: Heliornis fulica (assembly GCA_013399135.1). NCBI lineage: Eukaryota > Metazoa > Chordata > Aves > Gruiformes > Heliornithidae > Heliornis > Heliornis fulica. The sequence goes on along the minus strand of VXBZ01012881.1, from coordinate 295,351 downwards.
CAGTTGTAGCATTTTTTATTGATGAAATATTGTGGTAGCAGCATATAGATGAGGATTAAATGTTATTGACAGTCTTTGGTAAATTATCATCTTGCTTTTGCTGCAACTGCTAGAAAACTTCAATTTCTGCAGACTTCCTATAGCACAAGTAAACCATTTTACATAAAAAATACATACAAAATGATTACATAGGGAGTTATTTGTAAATATGTCAAATAAAGGTTCAATTGTGTCTCATTAATAAAATATGAAAAGACAGTCTTTCATGTCGCGAGATCCTTCCATTTTCCTAGGGATTTGTAGAATCGAATGCACAACACCATCAGATAGTTAGCTGAACATAGCAACAAATATAAAATCACATTTTGAGCACAAAAAATAAGTCACCCTTTGCCTTGGAAAACTGCTTAGTCCAAAGCCTATTACACTCAATGGGAGTAATTGACTCCTAACAAAATGGACATTTCAGCTTTCCTCCTCCAAACTTTTAATTTCCAAGTACTCCATATCTATCAGAAATGCACCGTGTCTCCCATAGTTATGAACAGATTAGAAACGTAGAATCAAAGAATGCTTTGGGTTGGAAGGGACCTCAGAAATCATCTAGTTCCAACCCCCTGCCATGGGCAGGGACAAACTTCACTAGATTTGGCTGCCCAAAGCCCTGTCTAACTTAATATTGTCCATGCTCCTTCTGCCTAACATCCATCCACTCTTCTTTTACCCACGCAGTCTTCCAGAATTGTCCCTTTTCTGCTATTTTGTAGGTAGGTCACATTTGTCAGGTCACATTTTGTAGGTCATAGGTGTGCTACATCTGTACTACAAGTTGGTATGTTGAATCCCTTGCATGAGTCACTGTGTTTCTTAAATGTTGATGATGTCAGGAGAATAAGCTAGTCAGAACTTCTAGATGTGCTCATTAAACTCAAGATCATAGAAATTCAGTGAGCAGATCACTATCCATCTGTCAAGGAAGAAATCTAAACTCAGCTCTTGGATGTTTTGGGTTCCCCAGTGCAAAGCTTTGTCTTATAATTGCTGAAAGACACATCTTGATCCCTCAACCCTATCATTGCAAGCTCTGAAGTTGATCTAGGTTAATTTCTAAGGAAAGAATGGGTTTTTGCACTTTGGATATTCTGGAAATTGTGCTGAGGAGATAAAGCACTTGTTAGCACATCGCAATACCCACTTAGAAACCTGCTAAGCGGTCCTGAATGAATAATCCTGACAATCACCCCTAGCTCAAACCTCTTGAAAACAAAAATGAAAAGAAAAAGAAAAAAAGTTTGTTACCATGCTGTCTGCTTTGCATGTTTTAATGTTTCTAAAAATTTATCAATAAGTCAAAGAAACAAAGATGCTTTATTTTCTGACATCAAGATTAAGATCAGGAGGTCTCTATGGCTGTGTGCATTACATAGAGGATTATACTTTCTACATGCTGTTCGGGTTCATTTTGGGAAAAAACTGCTTCTTGGCCGGAGTGTTAGCTTTGTAACTAATCTCCTTTCTTTAATGTCAGTAGGACTTTGGATAGATTTGCTAGTTCTCCTTCGGTTCTTTCTGCTTTATCAACTTCTGCTTTTGTCAGAACTTGGTTTCACTGTTTCTCCAGCTGAAATAGACATTTCCTTAAGGGAGGAAACATTGATGGGTCAGGTATACACTCTTGCATTTGACAGGGACTTCTGAGAAAATGATGTGCATTGTCACACTGCCCTCCTATCTGGTGACCCTGCTGAGAAGTGTCTCCATCCAACAAGCATCCACTCAAGTTTTGTATCAGTCTGTATACCAAGAATACACTTGGTGCAAATGTGCAAGGTGTAAAGTACGTAGTCATTACCGAGTCATGACTGAGTCCTAGATAGAGCAGTAACCAACCAATTTGAGAGGACAGGGAATTTATGTCCTTGTCACTCTCCACCATATTCTTTCTAAATACACCACTCCCGAATCCCATAAGCTAGTAATGAATCTAAAACCTATGAGAATGCTGTAAGGTTCATAACATTGAGGTGTGGGTCAGCACAACATATTGTGCTTTCCATACTGCTCATGTGAATAACCGTAATTCAGTATAAACATGTCACAAATGTTTACATGAAATATAGCCATAGTTTCACCTAAGCAGTAAGAGCATGAAAAAAGGTCTCCGTAACAAGACAGATGAGGGAGAGTAATGCTGAATGACAGCACTAAATACAGTAAGAGTCATCTGGAGGGCAAAAGAGATTACAGCATCTTTTGTTTCTAACTGTTCATTTGGCCTTTTTCTCTGCCAGCTGGGTAAAATGGGAGCATCAATGTCATGCACTGTGTAGCTATGTATGTCCCACCTATTGCCCCACACCCCCAGTCAGTTCTGTAGTTGGGGAAATTCTGCCATCTGTAATTATTCTTTCGTGATCTGTTATATGAGAAATGCTGTATTCCAGCTGGTAAGGCATAAAATCCAAATTGATGACCTTACTGTTTGTATTGACAAAATTAACCCCTGATTAATATTATTTTCAGTAGGATAAAAGTTTAACCAAGGCAAAAAGATATTTTGTGTGCCCTTAGACTCTGAAAAGGAATACACTTTTAAGTACAGTTTATGGAAAGTTGACACTTAAATTTATTAGGAATGAAATTTTCCCAATTTTTCCATCTGGTCCCTATCCTTTAAAAAAGAAATCAATGGTCAAAATACTATAATTAATGACCTTGTAATCATCAGATGGTAACTAATAGTTATAATTGGTAGTAAGTCAAGAATCTTTACACTGTTTGAATGTATCAGAGAGGAAGTGTTTTGAAACCAGGCTAAAGCAGTTTGTAGTTCTGTATGTGATGGATCTGTACCTTGGAATCCCATAAAAAAAACCTTTCGAACAGTTTTGTCTTCTATGCTGCTGGATTTAATTATTCTGTAAATAGCATAAGAATGTTACATCCAGCATTATTTCCATAGTGTTTTTGATTTGAGGAGATTTTTATTTTTTTTTTACTAAAGATGTTTTTATGATCTATGCTTGGCAGCTACCTTCTTGTCTCTGACTTTTTTTCTGATCAATACTACCTCTAATTTAATGAAAACACTTCCTGAGAACAACAAACAAATATGCATTTTATGGTTCCAAATTTCCTTCCCACCTATTTCATTTTGGGGTATTTGGAAGTACTATGAAGCAAAATTGAAAGCGCCCACAAGGATAATCACTTCTGTGTCATAAAATAATATGACCAGGATCCAGAAATTTCACATGATGCTTTCTTGCTTATTAATTATCAGTTATAGTAACTGGAACTTGGATAAAAGTTTTGTCTGTAAGGTGGGAGCCAGCCTGGAATCTAGAAGGGTTTTCTTTTAAAGAGAAGACTACATTACAGAGAGCTGATAACAACTGAAAGTAAATGTCTGTTTTCCAGAATCATTATAAATGAATACTTACTAAATTCATCTTTCACAACTACTTCTGGAAAAACTCAAAGGGAAGAAGAAAGTATAGTGAATGTGGAAAAAGGGACTGCCACTTGGGAGGAATATTGAGGTGTAGTCAGTGTAGGGATAAAACAAGGAAGGCTAAGGCTCACCTGGAATTAAGTCTGGCAGGGACTGTCAGTGCTCTTTTTCAAGTACATCAAGAGCAAAAGGAAGACTAGGGAAAATGGGAGTCCACTGCTGAATGAGGTGGGTGCCCTGTAATGGAAGATACAGGAAGGGTGGAGTTAGTGGCTTCTTTGCTTCTGTTTTTATTGCTAAGGCTGTCCCTCAGCGTATCCTGACCCTGGAGGTAGGAGGCGAGGTCTAGAGAAAAGACCATTGCTTGGTTAAGAAGGATGAGGTTAGAGAACCTCTAGGCAAACTCAACATCTACAAATCTGTGGGCCCTGATGGGATGCACCCACAAATGCTCAGGCAGCTGGTGGATGTTATTGCTAGACTCTTCTCAGTCATCTTTGAGAAGTCATGGAAAACAGGAGAGGTGCCTGAAAACTGGAGGAAGGCCAGTGTCACTCTGGTCTTCATAAAGAAGGAGGACTCAGGAAATTGTAGGCCAGTCAGCCTCACCTGGAAAGGTGATGGGATAGCTTACTGTGGGGGTTATTAATAAGCATGTGGAGGAAAAGGTTATCAGGAATGGTCAACATAGATTCCCCAGGGGTACATAGTACCTGACCAATCTTCCAGCCTCATGTGACTGACTACACAAATGAGAGGAGAGCAGTGGATGTTGTGTATCTTGATTTCAGCAAGTCTTTTGACATCGTCTCCCGTAACATCCTCACAGGCAAGCTTAGGAAGTGTGGGTGGGATGAATGGCCAGTGAGGTTGGCTGAGAACTGGCAGAGTGGCAGGCCTCAGAGTTGTGATAAGTGGTGCAGAGTCTAGTTGCAGGCCTGTGGCTAACTCTATGCCTCACTGCATCTGTCTTATGAGGAAAGGCGAAGATAGATGGGTCTGTTTAGCACGTAGAAGTCTGAAAGGGGATCTTATAAATGCTTATAAATATCTAAAGGGTGGTTGTCTAGAGGAAGGGACTCTTCTCAGTGGTCCTCATTGACAGGTCAAGGAACAGTGGGCACTAAGTGAAACACATGAAGTTCCCTCTCAATATGAGGAAAATCTTGACTGTGAGGGTGATGGATCACTGGCACAGACTGCCCATAGAGGTTGTGGAGTCTTCTCTGGAGATATTCAAGACCCTCAGAGACAAGACCCTGTGGAACCTGCTCTAGGCTTTAGCAGAGGGTTTGGCTCTATGATTTCCAGAGGTCCCTGCCAAACCCTGCCATTCTCTGATTCTGTGATTTTTCAAATGCTAATATTTTACTGGCAAATCTTTGGCCAGAAGCTTTATGTTCTTCCTTTTTTTTTCTTAGTTGTTTTGTGTTACTTTGGTAATGATGATGATGATATTTTCCCCAGATTTATAATAAGCATTCTGAGGTAGATATCATTTTTGTTATTGTTCTGTGTGCAAGACACGGTATAAAGTTATACATTGATGTAAGGAAAGTAGTTGGCTTCAAAAATACTGAATAGCAGATACAGAAAAATATATAAAAATACAATAAAGTTTGATCTCAATAGAAAGCTTAAGAGTAGATTTTCAGTAGTTATTTAGACTGAATTCTTGGATCAATCTAATGCTTAAAAAAACATGGCTCACTTGGTAAAATAGATGTGATGACACAGTTCTGTTAAAATACTCTCAATCCACTATGCAGCGTCATTTTCCCAGTACCATAGTGACGTGTTTCTAGGGACTCAAGTGACCAAAGAATGCCTAGGAGTGAAATTCAAATGCCACCGAAAAAGAGATTGTGTGTCAGCAAGGTGACCGAAGAAAGATGATGCTTCCCCATTCATCTGGAGAATGGAAAAGTCTTACAGAAGCACAGGAGATAGACACATACAGATTTTTTTTTTTTTCCAAAGGACAACTCTCCTATTTGAAAATTTAGGTTATAAACGAAACTAGAGATTTTCAAGGAATGCTATCTTGTACTGATTCCTAAGTAGCAGATGTGAATTTAGCTTGGATTTGCTGAAGACAATTTGGTTATTACCTATGGGGACTGCAATCAAATATTATGCCTGACGACAAGTTTGCGAAGATTGTCTTTGTCCTTTGCTATGCCTGTATAACCTGGGAAACTGGAAGATGATTGAGCTATCCCAGAACTAGTTGGAAATGTGATTGCTTCAAATTTATGCATGGGAAGAGCAGTGAAGGAATAACACTTCTGATGATCCGAGGGGGAAAAAGTTCACTAAATTCTTAGAGTTGGTTTGAATTCTCATGAATGTCATCAGGTGCCCAAGTACTTAAATTGCATATTTTAAGAAGCCAGTCAATCACATTCCAGCAGTGCTTTCAATCTGTACTTTTGGCTTTATGCTCTAAGTAGAGGAATGAATTTGTACTTAAAGGAAGACTATAAACATTCTGATTGCCTGTAACAGGAGTGATAGATTTTATGTTGTATATCTTTTCTCAGGGACCCTTCCCCTCCACAGTATTTTAGGATTTTATGGATTGATTGCTAAAGCTGAAAAAAATAATAAAATCTGTTTCAGGACCATTTTTGCTGCATCTTGCTCTTCTGTCAAATTGATATATGGACTTCAGTAAAAGGAACTTTTGAAATAGGTGAAAAGGACTGTTCAAACTCTCTTTCCCTAGTTTAAAGTGCATGCAATTATTTTAGTATCTCTTTTCTTACTATAGAGAAGAGTGTTGCATTACAGAGAATGAATAAGCACGTGAAACAGCATTTATAAAGGGTGGAGAAAAAGGATGTTGCACCAATGAAGGCACAGGTTCAGAATCTGGGGAATGCACAGGCTGTGTATTTGGGTATGAAAGGTTGTGTTGCTTAAAATTTTTGCTGCATGAGTGTGCAAGGTACAGATACATCCTGAATAAAAGGAACTAGAGCTACTACTTGAGGTAAGTCTTAGTTTTTTGTGTCTGAGGAGGATGATGGAATTATTCACAGACACATAGAAAAAAGTGAGTAAAGAAATGTCAGGCTGAACAGTAAAATTAGGAGTTCTCTTTGAACCATTATTATCTTAAGCTGATAGTTAAGAACTTCTTGAAACATTATAGTGTTAACATTAAAGCAAAATTAGACAAGTAGGGATAAAAGCAGAAATGAGTGATATCAGATAACTGTTTCAAGAGGAATCTTGTGTCATAAGTATTTGAAAGAATAGGAGGGTGAATATTAAGTCTCAATTCTGCTTTTGAATAAGAAAAAGCATAGGGAATCTTTCTGGGAGAGTTATGTCCATGGATTATAAGAACAGAAGTCGTTCCAACACAGAGGAACTCCAGACACAAAGAATAATTATGAACTCTGAGATAGCTGTAAGAGAATATTTAAGATGCTGGTGTGAGGGAAAGTATGTGGTCGATTATGACTTGTTTCTGTTGTGCTTTTTTATGAAACAGAAACGTCTGAGGATTGGGAAAGTTAGACTGAAGAAACTGCCATCTCTCTTCTGTCTTGCTTTCATTCTAACACTACAAGGTGCACAAGAAAATCGCTTAAGCAAGTCTTAGTTTTCAGTGTCTTAATATGGCAGCTCCAGGGTCCAGGGGACTGTTAAATTCACTAAGACTTAGAAAACCCCATACATATATCTGCAATAAGAGCATGAGTGGTAGCACTGGATCAGTCTGAAGAGACATGTAGTATAATACTACATATCCGAGATACACCACTATCAGATGCTGGAGGAAAAGAAGGAGATGACGAGAGCATAAAGTGATATCCCTGACCACTTTAGATCTTGTGTCTTTTTTTTTCTTTTTTATTTTTTTCTCCTTTTAATCTTCATTTAATTTTCTTCCATGATTTAGGCAACATTGCATTTCACATTACATTACATTTGATGATGGGACATAGCCTGACATGATTTCAGTCATTTCTGTATGGAAAAGAGTTACATCTAAAAGCTTATATATACCTCAGTTATTATCTTATGTTACCTCAGCTGTGATCCTGGGTAACCTCTTATAGAAAGAGAGAACTTTCTCTTACAGATGCTTGACTGATTCATTTTTTCGGGGGTAAATCATTTCTGTAAAAAATTGCCCAATTTCTTAGCATGATCAAAAAAGGTGGGAGGGGTGACAAGATTTCAGAGGGTGACAAAAGATTAGGATTTTTTGCCATTGTTTTGTCAAAAGTGAGATAGTAAGGAGTATTTCTTTTTGGAAGAGATTCTGTCATCACATCTTGTTTTTCTAGCTTTAAGGATTTGAACTTTAATAACTCTGTGGTTACACAGCTAAATGCCTCTCAGATTTAAAAGATTTGGTCTGAGAAACAATATTTTAGTGTTGGACTTTACATCTTATTCCTCAAATCTCAGATTTTAGAATAAAACCCCTAAACAGTTGCATGGCATAAGGCAAATCATATTGTTCCTGTCTTGAAATTCTAGGAATCTCTTTTTTTAAAAGGAATTTTCTTTAAGTTTTCCAATTTATTTTGTTGTTTGTTTGTTGGTTTTTTTTTTTTAAATAGGTTAGACTGTAAGCATGGCATTTTCCATGAGTGACTTTCTGAGTTTCTTTCTGAAAGGAAAATCCATTGATTATGGTTTTTTTAACAAACTGGCTTTCCAAGAATTGGTATTCTACTATATAATGCATATAACATACCTTTTTGAGCACATGGTTCTTGAGCAGCGTGTAACAGAAAATTCTTCCTTCCATTTTATTTTGGTACAGTTGATTATTTTAGGTTTTTTTTTTTTACAGAGAAATTAAATATAGTTCATTTGAATATTATGTGCTAAAGACTAGTAAAGACTAGTAAAGACTATAGGGAAAGCAGAGTTTTGCCTGCTTTTAAAGCTTTGTCACCTTTGCTTAATCATAAAAAATATGTGTCCATTGCCCCCAAACTCAGGCTTTACTGACAGTCTGAGGTAGCATCTTAATGCTTACATAGGATATTCTGCATTTTCATATAATCATAGAATCCTAGAATCATAGAATTTTTAAGGCTGGAAATGACCCCTAAGATCATCCGTTCCAACCATTAACCTATCGCCACCAAGTCTACCCTTAGACCATGTCCTCAAGCACAGCATATACCCGTCTTTTAAACACCTCAAGAGATGGGGACTCAACCACCTCCCTGGGTAGACTGTTCCAATGCTTGGTGACTCTCTCAGT
>VXBZ01012881.1:246148-274777 GCA_013399135.1 Heliornis fulica | reverse complement strand
TTTTTTTAAATCTGAGTAAAATTTAAGTTTAACATAACCTAGAAAGTTGACCCCTTCCTAATTGGCAGATATGCCTGGGAAATGCTGTAGCTTGTATGCCAGGGAAAGACCACAAAGACTGCCAATGAATATGAATATAAATTGATATAAACTACCACACATGTTTGCCTAGATTAAGACTATTTCTGTGATATATTTAAGCAATTAACTGCGTCTCTCAGTTACTGGAAGGCCTTTATAGTCTTTTTTGTTCCTCTTTGTGTTGTTTTGTATGACCAGTCTCTTTCTACTTTTTCTTTCTTTTTTTTTTTTTTTTTAAATAGACAACTCCAGTCTTGCTGCTGTGTCACTAATTGGTTTTGTTGCTGAAGTAGCATGATCTAAAAGTCAAACATTCTGTACTTGAAACAAGGACCTCTCACATATGCTTCGCTATTACTGGGGACATATGCTCTTACATTTTTTAAACCAGTACGAACCTTTAATTGTCAAAATCTTTTGAATTAGTGCAAAATATGTTTCCTGCTCTTGAGGGCTTTCTCCGTGATTGATTTTTGTGTATGTACTTCTGATGACTTGTGGTGTGGGGATAATAAATCTTGGTGGCCCAGAAATAAAACATTTTATTTAAAATGTTTCTTCAATGCCCTGCTTTTCATAGCTTGGCTCATGACTTTTCATAAGCAGGTTCAAGCCTGCCACCAGGAGTCCTTGAATTTATCTCCTCCTCTCCTCCCTGGCATCCACATCACCATGGCCCTTCTGAGACTTCGTTCTAACCAGTTTTTATCCTACAGAAATGCAGCATCTCCTCATTCCCCATCTCTTCCTCTTGCATTGGTGCTGTTTGTTACGCCAAGATTAGCAGCTCCATGTATGCATCCATATCCTCAGTGCTGTTTACATCCCTGCCCTTAGATTTTCACAGAATCACAGGATGGTTTGGGTTGGAAGGGACATCAGAGGTATCTAGTTCCAAGCCCCTGCCATGGGCAGGGACACCTTCATTAGGCCACATTGCCCAAAGCCCCATCCAACCTGACCTTGAACACTGCCAGGGAGGGGGCAGCCGCAGCTTCACTGGGCAGCCTGCGCCAGGGCCTCATCATATGCACAGGGAAGAATTTCTTCATAATATCTAATTTAATTCTAACCTCCCTTAGCTTAAAAGCATTATCCTTGTCCTGTCACTCCATGCCCTTGTAAACAGTCCCTCTACAGCTTTCTTGTAGGCTCTGTTTAGGTATTAGAAGGCTGCAATAATGTCTCCTTGAAGCCCTCTGTTCTTGAGGCTGAACAAGCCCAAGTCCTCAGTCTGCCTTCATAGGAGAGGTGCTTCAGCCACCTGATCATTTTTGTGGCCCTCCTCTGGACTTGCTCCAACAGGTCCATGTTCTTTTTGTTGTGGGTCCCAGAGCTGGACATGGGTCGCCTCACTTGAGCTGCTGGTCACACTTCTTTTGATGCAGCCCACGATACAGGTGGCTTTCTGGGCTGCAAACACACATCGCTGGATCATGTTGAACTTTTAATCATGCAACACCCCCAAGTCCTTCTCCTCAGGGCTGCTCTCAGTAATTTTCACTATCCCTGCCTCATTTCAGGAGTCATCTTTTCTCCTACATTTGGATTTCTACAAAACTGTGATGTGCCTCCTGATGGCAACTTTCCCTGACAGATTCATGACTCTCCCTCACCCTGGACATCTAGAAATCTCCTATTCCCCGCCTCCCTAGTGATGGCAGCCATGCAGAGCAGTCTTTCAGTGTTCATTCAACAAAAAGAAAAAAGGTTTTCAAATAACTCCTGCTTTTGTGTCTCTCTTCCTCTCTTTTGGGTTTGTTGTTTTTTTTTGGGGGGGTGAAGAGGCGACTGAAAGCTGTGTTAGTGCTAGTTTTAACTAAGACACGGTTTTCCTCAACTTTTTTCTTTAAGCAAAAATCATTGACAAGACTCACATTATAGATACATAATTTAAGATAAACTGATTAATCTATACAGCAAGTTCTTAAATGTCATGGAAAGACCAGAACTAGGAGCAAAATGAGGGCTTTATTTTCTGTCTATGCATATTTTGGCTAAGTGGTTTTCACTAATATAATATGAGAAATAATATTTGAATGAAATTACAGTTGTTTTTCATAATGAATTTGAGGAACTTTGGTCTGAATTGAGCAGCGAGAAGAAGAGACAGAGTAGATTAAAACTGTATGAAGCAGAAATCCATATAGGGTGATAGGAATTGATCAGACACTTGTTGCCAGATACATAAACATGAAAACATTTCCCCCAAACACATCTATACTTGCAAATAGACCAAAGCAAATATGTCAGGATATAGCACAGAACAAACTTTTTTTTTTTAAGTGGTGAATGTGCAATTGCTTAGATTAGAGATTATCTGAAAGTGCAGTAAAGACTTTTTTTCTGAGGCATAATGCTGGCCACTGTAGAAATGCTGGATGGCAATGTCTCAGACCAACTCTGGAATAATGGAACACAATTCACAATTAAATAATTTGAAAGCAGTGCAACTGCATTTATATGATGCCATATCTGAATTGCTGAGAAACAATCTGTCTTAGGCGTAATGTTACATTTTTGTTAGAGCATGTGCACCATGCTGAGCTACCTTGTGCAGGCACAGCTTGGTTAGCATTAGCTTCAGGACCTCAGTGATCTGCAGTGTAGTGGAAGGATGCCCTGTGGAGTCCCTTGCTTACACATAAGCAGAGTGTTTTCTCTGACTCTTAAAAAAAAGATGTGTTTATTATGTCACTGAGAAGTCATTGTGATAATGGCTTCCCTTTACTTTCGTGTGTATGATGAATTATAAGTTATCAATAATCTCAACAGTTAATTGCTGTTAAAAATATCTGAGTCATCATGTAAGGAATAACAGAGTATGGTCCAAGTTGGACACGGTGGATAAACACCAGCCAGATTACCTTGACCAGGTGACCAGGGAGAAAGAACTTTAAAACTGTTCCCATGAGAACTGACCTTCATGTGAGAAGGGAAGCACAACATTCCCACGAGGACTGAACCTTCATGTGTGGGGCAAACCATAACATTGTGATAGTGTAAGGAGAGACGTTGCCAGTCCATCAGGACAATAAGTCACCTGCTGTGTCCAGTCAGGCTTACGAGTCCAGCAAGGCCCCACGGGCAGCGACCCCAGCTTGGGCCTGATGCAGGATCTAAGGAGGCTGCCTCTGCAGAACAGGGAGACAGACATCAACCGTACCTTGAAGCTGCAGGGGACGCCCTGAAGACGCTGTGCCTGCCTCCCCTCACCGCTCCGATGTGGACCGTTATCATCCTGCTGCTCAGCGGTGTCGCGAAGATCCCAGGGTTGGTGGGACTTTCTTAAAACCTGTTATACTCCTTAAAACAGCCTGGCCAGGCTTTCCCTCTTACAGCTGCTGTGTGCCCAAACACGGCTCAGTACAGCTTTCTCTTAGCACTGCTGTATGCTGGACAACGGCTTAGCAAGGCTTGAAACAGTAACAATTATTTTGTAATTGCTACTTTGGTGTGGACTCGTGTTTGTACATTGGGGTCCTCTTAAAAGAACCCTGTTACTTCAACGGTAACAGTCATCTAAATCTGCAGAGAGGGGGAGACATCAGCGACATAAATACTGTACTGAGAAAAAGCTGACGTAGTTGTTGCTCCTTATGGTGGTGATATTACACTCTGCATTTGTCTTTCTTCCCTCTAATTCAGACTTCTGTGCCTGTCATCAAGCACACAATGTACAGAACCTTGTAACACAACAAACTGGTATGTGAATTGAGTTGTGCAAAAAGCCAGGCTGTTGTGCTGGGAGAGCATGTTCCTGAAGGACATACCAATTTGTGCATTGTTCTTGTATGTAATTCTGCCGTGACTAGACAGATGGGTGGCTGTAAATGAACTATCTTCCTATTCCCTCCGAGATGTATGCAGTAATGTCCTTCTTTAGATGTTCTGTCATGGCAGTGCACACAATTAGCTACAGAATATTAGTTACTCTGCAGGATGCAAATCACATCTTTCTGTAAGTATAGTAAAGGCACAAACCTATCAAATGGTATCAAGATACCAGATTTTCACATATACCCAGCTTGTATTAGTGCTTTGGTTGCTCACCAGCTGAGTCAGGAGGAGAGAGTATAATGAATGGACAGTCTTATGTTTATTTGTAATGAACCACAATTTAATGTTTTCATCTCCTTGCCCATTTAAATGCAAAAGAGCACATTTCACTTTGTAATGAACCACACACACTGATGTACAACTTCACTGAAATATCAATATCTTCCAACGCTTCTCATTGAGATGTAATAGCTTCACAGTGGAGACTGACATTGTGGTTAAACACCAGTAAGGATCTAAGTATGAAATAGACTCTTCTTTAATGTCCTTTTTATAGAAAAGAGAAATAAATCCTGCTGTTAAATGTAATACTTTTTTCAACCTGGAGGATTTTCCTGAAATTCTTTGTAACCTTAGCCAATAGGTGTCAGGTTATCTGTTATGAGCTTGAGGGGTAGATTGCTTTAATTGAACAATATATAGGTTTGATTAAATACCTTAATCATATATGTGCATATAAAGAAAGATTCTCACTGCCAAGGTTCATCAATAGCCTGAGAATCTATCATTTTGTTCTTAGATATGAAGTTTAACTAATTTCTTTGCCTTTTTTTCTTTTTTTTTTCTCAACATCCTACTTTGAGACGGAATGTGTTGCACCCCTGAGAATCAGTCCCTAAACTGGGGCCTGATGCCCAGACACAACACAATTTTGAAAGCACAGGCAGCCTTCAATAGCTTCAGTAAAACAGCCACCTTTCTTAGTCTCCATGCAAATGTAGCAGCTCTGTTCAGCCTGTTTTTTTGTGAGCCATGCTGTGGAAGGATCTAGATCACTTCTTGCAGCATTTCTGTCCTGAGCACTTAGTCATCTCGCATTTCTCAGACAGAACAAAATTAATAACCCTCTGGAGGGCCTAATTTCACTCTATTGATTTTAAGGTAGGCAAGGGATAACCGGCTAGATGAAGGTGTCTGAAAGCTTGTCGTGTAAATTGGTGTTCGATAACCTTACCCTTAAAGAGAGCAAAACCTTTTAATGATTACAGCCTGTGTCTTCATAACTTTCTGTTAACATTTCTCTTGACAGAAAAACGCTTTTATTTTAAAGGTTGGATATAGCTTTTGGAAGGACTAAGTCTACAGCAATTTTAAAATCATAGTACAAATTCCTAACTTTCTTTGTTCGCATACACTTTTTTGACTGCATTCAGGCAGTACCCACAGACTGAGCTTCCTCTCACCTGCTCCTAGATAACAGTTCTGCATCTTCAGATCTTCTTTATTGTAATCTATCTCTTGGTATGTGATGAAGCACCACAGATTTGCATCCGTATTTTACAATTTATGTCATGTTAAGCCGTTAGAGAAGACAGACAATATTGCGCTGTTAACAATCCACTTCTTCCCTATTTCCACAAGAACTCACTGATGAGCCTTGATGGTACCGTAAAAGTAGCAGAGACAAAATATATCCAGAGCGTTTAAAATGAAAAGGCCTTTGAGAAAATGCGTCTTCAGCATGATGTGCCAGGAATGATTTTGACCGTTGGCTCAATATTTCTGGAAAGCCAGAAAACTGATCTCCATATCAAAGTCAGACAGAGACCTTTTACAGCAGTGCAAGCCAAATTTTAAGACACTTCAGGGAGCCTGAGAGTGGATTAAGTAGTTCATGTAGATATCCCTACTATACTCTTCTATCACAGCTGGAAATTATTAAGTTACTCATGGTAGATTTCAGAGGGACTGTTTTTTCCAAGCATTTTTTCAGTCATTTACTAGCAAGCCCGTTAGAGTAATTTCATCATTTATAGGGACACTTGTGCTACCCAGGGCAGTATTTAGGGCTGTCCAATGGGTGAACCATTGAAGAGGTAAGGTTTTAGCATTTCCCTACTTGAGCTTAAGCTCATTGTATTACTGCAACTCTGCAACTCTTCTAAACATCTGTTAAGTTTCTTCTGAGATTCCTGACTCAGGAGAGTTCAAGGGAATAAAGCTCACCATGGACCCAAGCTTCCAGGCAGTTAATGCTGAAATCAGTTTAGTAACAGACATTACGGCCACCTTGTGCTGGCATTTCTAATTTTAAAAATGGAGGGGAAAAAAAAAAAGAGGAAAAAATCCCCTTCAAAACCAGGTTTTTATTGAAAGAACCATTGCCTTCTTGTGTCCCTTTTCATTCTTGTGCTCACTAGTACATTTGTCCAGCTCTTGAAAGGTCTCAAAAGCAGGAATGCTAAAACAGAAGCATCTGCAAGAGTTCTCTTCAGGAATGAATTTTCTTTGCTGATAAAAGAAGTGGTTTCTTTCTTAGTCTCTGCAGAAACTGATGTAATCGTGGACAACCTGAATATGCACTAATAAAGTTATAAACATATAAAGCTCTTCATTTTTGCAAGGATCCACTGGATCTAGTCATTCTCAGTGTTCATTTTATAAGTGGAAACTCAGTGTGGATTTTTGCTTTGAAACAAATTCCTTTTATTGCCATTCAATTTGAAGACAGGTAAACAGCCTTACACAATTTTAGAATATGTTGCTTCTAGTGTAGCTAGAGTACGTTAGCTAATAACCAGGATAAAAGCAGCAAGTCATCATGTAGTTCTTTGTTTAATTCTTTAAAAGCACATAAGCTGGCAGTAGGTACACCACTCTGGATTTGTCAGGACAGCCTTTGCATTTATTTCTCTCTCCTGACAGCAGCTTCATTCTCTTCCTTGGGCTTTGGCCAACACGAGTGAACTGTGTACGCTGAAGCATGTATTACAAGGATTGTGCCCGATCTGCATAGCACTGGCAAGTTTTTTGGAGAAAGCCTCATGCTCCAGAGATCTAACATGTCTAGCCAATTTGGAATGACTGTTAGGAACCCCATTCTTGTTCCCTACAACCATTCATTCTGGCTGTAACTCAAAGGAAGCTCTTCCTCTGGCAAAAGAAAAGAAGAAAAAAGAATTCTTCAGTTGGAACAGCCTCGTGTGTCTTTCTTTGAGTGTCAGTATATTATGAGTAGATGTCTTATATATATAAAACCCATTAAAAGTATTATGGTATTTCATATCCAGATGACTGACTTGTACATTGTTTATGAAACATTATTCCTCAGCTTTTAAGTTCAAATTGTAGGTCACTTCCATTAGTGGATTCAGAACAAAAGTTTGACTAGCATTGGTTGTTTCACAGAAAACTTTTTAAATTATGACAGGCAGGCTGCTGGTCACTTCATCAGTTCCTCTGATGCTTTTCTACTGCAGCCTTTGATAGCTGCTAATCCAACAAAGGTTCAACGTTTGTTTTTAAAGGCAGATTCTCATTTTCTCAGAAACCACCAGATGTTGCTTTGATCCCCTTTTGCACCTCTTGTCTTTTAGTCTTATTTAAAATTAATGTGTCCGTTTGGGAGTGTTTTAAACATGCTCATATCTGTTCTTTTGTGGTTCATCAGAAAAACCTGCTCACAATTTTATCTTCTTAAAAATAAATTCCACGTTTCCTATGAGCCTTTCTTGATGTGAGAAGTTAGCTAGTAATTAGAGTCCTGAGGATCCTTTATGTTAGTGGAGGATATGACAATGAGGTTGAATCCCTCTTTGTACTTCCTCTGTGAAATAAATGGGGTTGTGTCAAAGTACTGTTCCTGAAGCACGGTGTGGTGGTGAGATGTGCTTTTATTCGCAGATTCAGTTCTTCTGCCTGGCTGCTTTGTTACCTGCTGCCTCTGCATCTCTCTGCATTTATTTTTTTATTACTCCCACCCTCCACCTCAGAGACAGGCAGCCCTTTATGTACAAGGCAGTGAACTGGCAAACCGGGGTGCCCACTTCTGCCTGGAGCCTCCCGTTGGGCAGAGAAGTGGCCTGGATTTGTTCTGCCCATAAAGTCCTGCTTCGGAAGTCTTCTTCCATGGAGCTGCTCAGGGGCTGTCCCAGCCATCTGGGAAATAGTGTTGGAAAGAGCCCCCTGTTTCCATGTCATTTAACCAAAGCATAACCTGTCTGACAAACTCTGTATGAAGTGCAGTTGTGAAGAAGACATGCAGAGGTCCCTTCTAACCCGTCTGTGACTGAATCTGCGATTCTGAATAAACACCTTACAGAAACTCTCAGATGGGAAACGCAGTGGCCCTCAGCCATCCACATATGAAATGGAACTGGATGCACATCTCCAGACTGACTCACCAGAGACCAAGTTGCTGTCAATAAAATACTGACTTCCTCCTTGCTGACAATGGTGGAAATGCCCCGACTACTCCTCAGCGAACACTTCCCTTCGGTTGTGTGGCTTTCCCTTGATCCCCAGTGTAGATGCATTGGTATTGGAGCAGAGTGGCTTGCACTAGTTTGAAGGGATATCTGACTTTCAGTGACATGTATGTTTGAAGATTTCAAATCATGTCCTAGAATGAAGGACCGAGAAACTGTCTGTAATAATTCCATTTTCTTATTTTGATCTGATGTCTAAATGAACACATCTCCATCCCTTCCTTCATAGCTGAACTTTTTCTCTGCTAGAGCACTTTTCCTTGTATTCTACACATATTTTGATAGTAAGAAATTGTCTTAACCAATTTGAGTATTGGAATAAAGTAAAAGCAGTTGCTAAAATCTAAACAGCAAAATAAAGATATGCTATATCTTTAGTAGACAATTTAGGGTATAAATTTATAGAGAGTGATAAACATTTGTAGTATGAATTTGTGTTTCATAATAACCCCATTTTAATAATTTGGGAATTGAAAGGAGATTAAGTCATGCAAATTTTTCTGCATCTGTGCGCAGTGTTTAGGTCTTTAGGGAACAGCAAGAAGTGAATTCTTTTTCAGTCTTAATGCACTTCTACTATTTCACAGCTTTTTCCAGTACTGAACTGGAGAAAAACTGGTATGAAATGAAGAATATAAAGATGAAGTTGGAACATGTGACTCGGGCAGAAAAGCAGTGTGAACCTGTTGTTCAAACATTACATATGAGCTGTGTGACCACCTGCCTGTTGGATGTAGGAAGGTGGGCCCTGTGTGTATGTGCTGCCTTTCCCAGATGTGGACCAGTAAGTGCTTCCATCTTTGATAAAAGCAACCCCACTTTTCTCTGGAAAAATTATTTTCTGTAAATCAAATGAGAAATTATTTTGTCTGAAATTTCCTGCTGCCTTCATCTACAATATTTTCCTTTGAAATACCAACATATTTTTTCATAGAAAAATGGAGATTCATGCTTTTATCTTTTGCTGCTTTCAGATAAATTTTAAGTTTCAGTTTCATATGTTACTACCTGAAACGCAAAACCCCCTTTCTTATTCAAATCCCCTATTGTGACTTCTCCTTAGTTTTGCAGTGTGCTTTTAGTCAGCCATTTGGTTTCCTTGGGGCTGCATGGAAGCAGTAGACATCTGGGTAGGGAAACAAGAAAAAAGGCACAAAACTAGAGTGCGTATCTTATCTGACATTTCCAGAAAAAAAAAAACCAAACAAAACAAACACTGTTTTCTTTCACTATCAACAATGTAAAAATGGGCACATTTTGAGTGTTTTGAAAGTTTCAGTTACTCTTCAGGCAGAAGTATCATTACTGGAGCACTTCAGCAGAGCTCTTTTCTCCCTGTTGAATTGTAAGCATTCAGTAGATTACCGCAGCTGCAACAGGGTTTAGATTTCATCCCTTCTTTTCTTGAGAGCAAAATAATTTCCTTTCAGTGAAAATAACATTAACAATACTTCTCTATATTTATGGGACTTTTACCATCTTTTTATGGTTGAGGCCACTGTAACATGAGATTACCCTTGTTCAGGCACACTGTGGCATGATCGCAGTGAAAAGATCGATTGATCGATCGATCAATCAGTCAATCAATCAATCAATCAATTCCTTTATGCCTATACAATGACTCATTGGTTAATCAGTGTGCTCATTTAATTGCTATGTGCCCCTTGCCAGGTCGGTAAAGATGCCATTGTGGTCCCCATAAATTAAAAATAGTACTAGGCTAATGTAATAGCAGTTGCAATTAATTATTCATAAATTCTTATTTATGTGATTTTTTCTTTTGACTGTGATGTAAATTATGTTTAAACCCCAGGCTCTATTTTTGGAAAACTTAATGGCAAAGCAAGTACTGCCGTTTAATCTGAGGTGAATTGAGTCTCTAAAGAATAAAGGGAGAAAATAAAAGGGACTGTGATCCACATCCTACTCTTTTCTTCAGGTTCACGGACCATTACATAGTGAAAAGGTTAACAATTTGCCTCCAGAATAACAAGCTTCACATTGTTCTGCTTTAAAAATGCATTTGTTATCTTCTCAAGTGCTGGAAACTACCTAGATGACTCTTACATCCTTATAGCTCTCAAATAATACTGAGACATACACAATTCAACAACAAGCAAAAAAGGTAGGAGTTGTATCCATTAAAAGTAAATCAGGATGGAAATAGCTAACCAGAGGTGACACAGTAAAGCTTTCTGTCTTTAGACTTCGGTACTTTGCAGTGATTTTCTGCTGATGCTAGTAGCAGTATCTCTTGTAGCAAGGTAGGGCTCTCCCTGCTGCCCCTATGCTTCCACCCACAGAGGATGTAAAGAGACTTTGAGGTATTTTATTACTGACATCTATAAAGGAGGGACACTCTATGTCCCTAATTCTGGAGTTTGGGGCAAACACTGACACACTAGAGAATACCAGAATTTTTCAGGGTGAAAACAAATCAGGATCCTTCATTAGTGTGGACATTGTGGATCATTTATTAAACAGCATTTAGATTTACTGAAAGGTAGAACCCTTGATCCTGAATCCCAATCTGTAGTATATGCCCAGATTTTGTACCTGAGCTTGTCAAGTGTCAGCGGCTCAGCACTCACATCTTGGGTCTCCCTAGGTTCTGGAGAATTGTGTCAGAAATCCAGGTTGACTCAAAGCGAAAGCTTCTTCAATAGAAGGGTTGACATGGTACCAGTAATACAGAAAAAAATGGCCGGTAGAGACAATACCCCAAAAAGAGAAGAATAAAGGAAGATGTCAGATCTCCTGCTGCTACTGAAATTTAGTTTTGCCAGCTCTCTTAGCATTACTATTCACAGCATTCTCACTGCATCAAGATTGGGGAAGACTGCATAGTATGAACCGAGGGAAATTTTTTTTTTCTAAGAGCTGCAAAATAGTCTAACCAATATAATAAAATAATAGGTGATTTAGATAATTTATATTATAAAATAATAAATTCTGAGGGAATCACTAGACCTAGAATGGGTAAAAAATTTTTGTGAAGAATCTGCAAAATCCCATTTATTTCTGATGCTTTGGGTTGCTATGATAAATGCATGCTGACTTTGAAAGAACATGTGTAGCAAAACTATCATACAGAAAATAAAAAAAGAAAAGGTTTTCTCTTTTTGTTTAAAAACAATACCTGACATGTGTCCTGCACTGCCCCGAAGTGCAATTGCAGGCACTTCATGCAGTCTGTTTTGGATTAGAAGCACTGCATCCCTTCTCATCAGCAACAGGAGAACAGGGGAGTTTGGATTTTTCTCCTTATGGCTATTAAAAAAAGAGATGAACTCTTTTCCCCAGCTGCAGTTTAAGAGGACAAAAAGTGGGATATAATATAATTAGCAGCACTGGATTCTCGCCAGGATGCTGGACCTTGTTTCCCTGAATTCCTCAAAAAAGTGTCATGGGACCCTCTAGTTATAAGCAGTCAGGACCACAGTTCCATACCTGACATGAAAGACTCTGCCTCCAGCGACAGAGAACATCAGTCAGGGCATTTGCTCAGAACTGACTCAAAAATGCCATCTAATGACTCATAGTCAATTTTTCTGCTGGTTTGAGGTTTTTTGAATTTTGCTTTGTACCTAGAGCTTGTCACAATATCTTAATAACCAACATCTGGACATTTTAACAACACTGTCCTACAGTCAGCATAATAAGGTCATCTCGTACATATAATCCAGTCTATACTCCTTAAGTGTGTAAGAAAGTGATGTGGAAAATGCAGGGCAATACTTTTATCTTTGCCTGTGTGATTCCAGCTGATAGAAAGTAGGATGGAAATGTTATTTTAATTGCAAGGAGTTTTAACAACATTTGTATCTGATAAATGGTTACAAATTCAGCAGAAAAGAACTGTAAATTAGAAAGCAGTGTTCCATCATACTACCCTGGCTATAAAATGTGTCAGAGAGTCTGTTTTATGATGCACTGAGAAACTACATATCTGTACTCTGGTTTATGTGACGAAGCTGATCAACACCTACCAATGAAAAAAATTACCTTAAGTGAAATTTTGATTTCCTCATAATATTGATAAAGGAAGCTTTGATGCAAGAAGGAGGCACTGCTACTTTCGAAGTGGAGGATGATAAACTAAAAAAAAAACATGTTAAAAATGAAATTGAATGGGCCTTCTCACATAGAATTATTTTTACAACATACATCAAATAGTTGATAAAGATAGAATTAAAGGACCACGCCTCATGTGGCAGTTTAAGTAACTTTGTATATTCCCGAGATGAGGTATTTAGGTGGAAGGAAGCATGAATGTGTGAAAATCTTCCCATTCCAAACTACAAACACCTCTAGTTCTTACTTTACGAAGGGAGAACCGATAATAGGTTACCAGTTATAGGAAACATAGAAATATTTTTATTCAAATATTAAGTAAATGGCAAAAACCTACAAAAGATTCTAACCTTACAAAATTCTTCATACAAAAGCTGCACCAGTTTTGGACAGCTGGTTCAAGTCATCTGAGTTGAGAATATTGTTGTGTCCAGTGAGATTAAAGGCTGTGTGGTTGCCTTGAATAACTCTTGTCTTTTTGTCTGGTGCTTAGTGTAGTGAGAGACATTTCAAAGTGACATTGAAGCACAGGGGTCATCACTACCCCTAAAAACTGGTCAAATATCTTTCTCCTCAAAATTTAGGAGGATCAGGCCCCTAGCTTTGTTTCACACAAATTTTGTTTCAAGAAGCTTGGTGAAAATAGGACAGAATAAAACAAACTTTTATCTGAATTTAATAGTCATTTTTTGACAGAAATTCACAGTGTGGTTATTCAGGCAGATTCTTGTCTGTTTGTATCAGGTAAATGTAGATTTTATTCCTCTTCGTAGTGATGTCAATCTAAAAGCAGGTCAGGACAGATGTATTCTCAGATGTGATTCTCAAATTCTCAGGTTATATTTAGGACTCCTCTATGAGGGACACCAAAATTTAAGAATGAATAGGAAAAGCAGCATTCAACAAAAATGCAGTTATCAGTTGTGAGAAAATTTGAATAGTCTGGAAAAAAAAAACAGGACAACGTGGTGTTATGGAGACAGTCATACGTAGCGCCTTGGTATGCTTACTTGAGGTGTAGGTGGTTGTTGTTATTACTACGTTGCTAACTGTTAAACAAACAAGTATAACCCAGCCTTGGAGCACTACCACTGTGATGCTCCAGGGAATGATTTCAGAGAAATAATGATTTATTAGTCTGTTAATTGTTCGAGATTTAGTTGTAGTTGAGAGGTATTACTTTGCTGGACGGGCAAAAGAAAAGGGCCAGTAATGAAAGATATGCTTTTACTGGGAGGACCCACCTCCTCATTTAGTCAGTCAAGGGTTGTTATTTCTTTATTACCCTGTAATTTGAGGGCAAGTTCAGCGAACAACTGTGGAGACCATTAGGAGCTGTCATGGAGAATTTATCTGCCTTTGAATGGAAGGTGGAAGCAGTACAGCAGAGGCTGTGCTGCTTCAAAGTGGATAATTCTCCTTTTGCAAGCTTTTTAATACTATGTTTATTGTTTCCTAGTATGTCTCCCTAGACTGCTCTTTGTTGCTTTTGCTGCTCTTGTCAGAAATAAAATTTATAGAAGTGTGGCCCAGGAGAACAGATCTTATTTTGTATAGTGACGACGCGAGTAGCCCACAGTGTGCCTTACTGGAAACTTGCAGAAGACAGAAAAATAAATCCTCTTCAGAAGCTAGAGCTCTGGTGACTGTTTTGGTTTTTTCTTTCTTCACTGCTGTAAAAACAGGTAGTTGTGGTAAAATTGACTCTTTCTAACAGTGTTTTAAGTCCAGAGGAAATCTCATCAGAGTTTGTAAAAGTGTATGAAGTCAGTCAAAGTTGCCGTCTCATAATTTAACAGTGCGAGCATCTGACTTCCCTTGAAAGCAGTTGTTACTCCTGTGTTCCCTGAAGTGTAATAGACATCTTGAACGCAAGAGAAAAATCTGGTCCTTGCTTTAAATAGCACGTTATATGAACTTAAAAAGCATAAGAAGATATGGGAATTTTGAGATGAGATTGACAGAAGTAAGTTCACTCTGTTGCAAACATAACGGTCATTTATCCTAGAAGAACCGGTGCTATTCAGGAAATGGAAGCAACCACACGGCCCAGCTGTGTTTGGAGGATAAGGATGGGGAGAGGGACATCCTTTTATAACAGACACTCTCTGTTAGATGTGAAAGATATCTTTAAGATACAATTTCCAAAGCTCAGTGCTTCATGTAATTCACATGCCCTGTGGATGTGCTGTGTTACAGGAGTGTTTGGTGAATATATTTTATTTATTCTAAGTGAAACCAATCCATGGGTTTTGAGCCCCTTTATGGGTGTGCAGTATCCTTACCAGGGTTCCTCTTACAAATGTTTCAGAAAAAAAGAAAATAAAAAAACCCATAAATAACACAAAAGTGTCTGACACCACTGCCTATCCCCCCCCCCCTTTTTTTTTTTACCAAAAAGGTTTTAAAAAAATAGTACTGTCAGCCATGGGTTTTAAAGGTCTAAAGTTCATGGTTACCTAGAGCTAAGTTTGAGTCCCCTGCATTTCTGTTCCCCAGCTATTATTGCTTTGGTTACCACTCAGTATGCAAAATCTATTGGATCCCACTGGTGCTATTTATTCAAGTAAATATAAATTGACAGATGCAGTGTGTCTGTGCAGATTTATACCAGCTAATTTAGCCATTCTTCTAATACTTCATCAAAATAGGGATTTTTAAATGGATGTCTGTGTGTTCACTCTCAGGCTTAGTCTCTGAATTTAAGCACTGCCTTGTGTTGCTGAAAAGTGCAGTGTTCTTGAAAGACTACTGAATGAATCTAAATTCTTTAAAAACTGTAGTTAAGCTAAGTCTGCACTGCCATTCATCTGAGAAATAAATGTTTACAGATATACAAAATAATTCCTATTCGTTTATCTGTTTCCTGCCCAGTAACATTCCATAATTATATCATGAACTCTTAATAATGTTGATATACCAAATCTTCTAGTCCAGACAGAGGAACACATTCCCAAGTACTTTATTGCATCCAATCAATTACAAAGATTCTGGCACTAATTATTTTTCCCTCTTAGTTACTCTATTAAGAAACGATAATGAATATGAAGTTTTCAGTTGGGTATTTCCATGAGGCATGGACTGCTTCCTTTTATAAATTTGTAGACATCATTTAAAGTGTTTCTTTTGACCATTGCCTTTTGAGGCATACATCTTCATTCTGCATTTCTTCTGCTTTTTCTTCCTTCTTTCATCTGCACAGCTTTAAACAGTTTCTGGAGACACTAGAAGAGGTTTCTTGGGATTTTGTTGATAGCCTCAAGGACAATTTATAGAACAGTGATATTAGGTACAGCCTGAAGTGGGGAAAAAAGTTTGTAACAAAGTTGAAGATGCTAACTATTTCAAAATTTAAATAATGTATCTTGTGAACCATAAGCAGTAGCCACTTGCTAACTCATATACTGGTGGAAAGGTTGCAATTTTTTAATTCTATCCTAAACTCCTTGTAGCAAACATCTGTGAAAATGTATCTATGGAACACTTACCCTCTGTGGTTAGTTCTGGTAGACAGCAATTCCTTGGTGAGCAATCCGCTCATCTAGTTGTAAATGAATAAGGGGAGAAGAAAAGAGAAATCTCTAAACAAGAACAAGCAATATCTGACACTCCCACTTCACCATGAGTCTGGGCTTACCTTTCTCATAGCTGGTTTATCCAGCAGTTGCCATTGGTTGCCTGAATGCATGGGTTATCTAAGTGTTCCCCAGCTATTCAGTGGAGTCCTGCAGGGCGGTCTGTCTGGACCATGCTGGTCACAGCTAGCCTCCTCCCAGTGGGAGGGATTGTGACCCATAACACAGCACTTGGCTGAGAGGGGCCCTTAGGGCCCCACATTGTGCCCACGAGATCCTGACGTGATACTTTTACTCATGTGCCTACAAGCATGTGTGCACATGGGTGGGGGAGGGGGGAAGGGCTCTTTTCAGTTCACAGGATTTGAAATTACGTGATAATTTTTGGATTTTTAAAGGTATTTTTATAGCATGATACAGAAGGTATGCCATGCTCAAAGCCTGGCAGCCCTCTCTTTCCCTGTGTTGAAGGTAAAACCAGTTGCTAACATGTCATTTCCCATTGTGTGAGAGCTGGAAGCATGCTGTATCCCTGTTAGAGGCACAGAATTGCCTTATCACATAGTCACAGAATCATGGAATTATAGCATCACTTGGGTTGGAAGAGATCTTTCAGATCATCAAATCCAACCACAGCCTAACCCTGCCGAGTCCACCTCTAGATCATGTCCTTCAGCACATCATCTATTCACCTTTTAAATACCCCCAGGGACGGTGACTCCACCAGGGCAGCCTGTTCCAATGCCTGATGACTTTCATTGAAGAAATTCTTCCTGATGTGTAGCCTACATCTCCCCTGATGCAGTTTGTAACTATTTCCTCTCATCCTATGACTTGCTACCCGAGAAGAGACCAACCTCCACCTCTCTACACCCTTCTTATGTGTATTTATGGAGAGCGATAAGGTCTCCCCCCAGCATCCTTTTCTCAGGACTAAAATTCTGCAGATCCCTCAGCTGCTCCTCATAGGACTTGTGCTCCAAACCCTTCATCAGCTTCATTGCCCTTCTCTGGACACACTCCAGCATGTCAATGTCCTTGTAGTTTGGGGCCCAAAACTGCACACAGGACTCGAGGTGTGGCCTCACCAGAGCTGAGTACAATGGGACAATCTCTTCCCTACTCCTGCTGGTCACACCATTCCTGATACAGGCCAGGATGCTGTTGGCCTTCTTGGCCACCTGAACACACTGCTGGCTCGTGCTCAGCCAGCTGTCAACTAACACCCCCAGGTCCTTCTCCTGCAGGGAGCTCTCCAGCTGCTCTGCCCCAAGCCTGTAGCGCTGCCTGGGGTTGTTGTGACCAAAGTGCAGGGCCCGGCACTTGGCCTTGTTGAACCCCATAAATTGGCATCTGCCCATCAGTCCAGCCTGTCCAGGTCCCTCTGCAGAGCCTTCCTGCCTCTGCCCATCCAGCCAGCCTGGCCAAGTCCCTCTGCAGAGCCTTCCTGCCTTCCAGCAGATTGATCCTACCACACAATTTGATGTCATCTGCACACTTACTGAGGGTGCACTCCATCCCCTCGTCCAGATCATCAAGGAAGTTGTTGAACAAGACCAGCCCCAGCACTGAGACTTGGGGACACCTTCAGGGTCTTTATGTTTTTAAATAAACAGTACTGGACATTCACTGTGGATATTGATAATTCCCAGGTAGACTGCTGTCTTGAGGGGAGCACCATTTTACCGCTACTTGCTCCCACCTCCCATGGTTAAGAGCAACACCAGACTGCACTTCCTCAGTAACAGTGTGAGCACTGCTAGAAGAGATGCCAAGGTGAAACTCATTTCCGTCATTACCAGGGACCACAGTCTCATCCCGTCACTGTTCCACTGCCACTTGCCCAGTCCTTAGCTCTGCAGCTCTCTGCCTTCATGTTTTACAGAACTGCTGGCATGCCAGATGTGTACTTACACAACCAGTTCCCGCAGCTTCAGTGGAAAAGGACCCTTTGGATGTGTTGGCAATGTCAAATAAATCAGCTGCTGCTTTGTGAAGTGGCAGATATGTTAGCTAATTCCCAGACTCTCCACTGAAGCAAACCAAAGTATATCCTCCCTCCAAGGTGAACCCACCTGCACTTCAGGAGATGCTTCATTCTGAGGAAAAATCATTCCTCAGACAGGACCATGCCAGGTTTGGTTTCTTCTGCCCTACAGTCCTCTACGGTATCCCGAGGGGCTGCGTACTTTTAAACAGACCATATGTTCTGGTGCCATATCCTTCATTCCCCGAGCAGCAGGCTGTGTACACACCGCTCTGCGCTGACAGATTGCACGACAGCCTTCCTGTTATTTCAGGTATTCAGACTGAAACAACTTTAAAAGAAAACCCAGAATCAAACAATTATGTGTAACAGCCACAAAGACACTGAGGGAGTGGGGCTAGGCTGCAGGCCACTGTTCTGCTGGTCCGACCGAGAAGGAGGTTATTCACTGCACCACCTGGGGCCCGGGGATGATCGGCAGTATAGGCATTGTTTTGTCCTTAACTGACAGATGTAATTAATCTATATGATGCAGGATATTTACTTTCACGGTGTAGCTGTGTTAGCAGAATGATGTGGAAAAGCTCATCATGTATCAGAGGTGGAATAATGACCTTACAGTGGCTCCTTTTTTTTCAGCTGTCAGCATTCCAGTGTAGGTGGCCAGTATCAGAAAGGTCTTCTTGGACCTCCTCATTTCCCTTATATCAGTGTGAAGAAGTATGACAGGCAATCAAGACCTGAAAGAATAGCTCCTTTGAAGTCATGCTCACACATTACGCCTTTTAATTGCCTGATTTTCACAAAACGGGTTGCTCTTGCATGTCCACAGGGCATACCAGTGTCACTTTATGGTGCATCATAGCTTCATAGTACACTCAGAAAGAAAACCACTCATTAAAAAGATGAACAGTCCCTGCTTTTCACTGCCTATTACTATCCAGACTTGTCTGAAATATGCAATGCACATTCTTAATGGGTACTGGCAAAGTACTTTTAAGTACGTTGATGTTTTAAATGTATATTTAGACTAATGAACAAGATGTAGCTGAAGATTAACCTTTTTAGGCTATTAAATCAGTGGGACAGCCTCCTCTACTCCTGAATCCCACTTTTTTTTTTTTTAAATGTTCTACCCAAATATTAATGTGTTGGGAAGATAGTGAGGCTCCAGATGTCCTTGAAGTATCCCAGATAGTAATGAGAAAGGACAGTAATTTACCAGGTTAAAGAAGAGCTGCATAGTAGTAACATAAAGGACAGAGCATAGTCAAGGTTATTGGAATTGTGATTTTGACCTAGGAGGTGACTTTGCAAAGGCAGCACTGTAGACCTCCATATTTAATATGTCTCTCAGATTTTTCATCTAAAACTTGGTTAGTTAGAGAGTGAAGCAGTGTTTCTCTTCCTGATCTGACATTCTTACTTGACCCTGCCTCAGCTCCCATGTCCCAGCCAAGCTCTCTCTGGTGTAAGCCACTTTAGCAGCAAGGGTGCTTCTACTAATCATCACCAACCCACATGAATCCTTCATTTAACAGATTATTTTCTGCAACTCCTGTGAGAGCCCAGTGGGAGGCTGTGACCACACTCTCACCGCATTTAATGGATGGACATGAGAGCAACAGGTTTTAGTCATGCCATGAGTCGCACTAGCAAGCTCCAGGAATGTACAGATTGAAGGGTAGCCTCAAGGTGACACTGATGGCAATGCATGACGTGAGCAATCTGTCTGTGATCCTTTCCTTCTGTGCAGGTTAGACTGAGGGCATGATTTTGGTCTGTCCTGGCTTGAAACCCATATGCACTCATTTAATTAGGAAAGAAAACAGAGCTTTGATTACTTGACAGTAAAAATAGGAAGAGATGGATATATTCCTGTTCAGTACTGGTTGCAGTAGCAGACAATGTGAGAGCTGAGTGTTCCAGTATTTTTGTCTAAACCCTGGTTTGATGAAGGATATTCTAGCTCCCTAATTTCTTTCCCTTGCTGTTGAAGGCTTGGTCGTTTCTGCTAGTTTCTAGGTGATGCTTTCCAATACAGTTTTGAGCGTGGTTTAACTCCGGACGAGAGCTAAGCACCATGCAACTTATTGCTCACACACCCCAGAATCAAAAGAGTGAGAAAATCCAGGGGTTGAGATAAGGACAGTGTAATAGGTAAAGCAAAAATCACCTGTGCAAGCAAAGCAAGACAGGGGATTCATTCCCCAATTCCCACAGGCAGGCAGGTGTTCAGCCATCTCCAGGAAGGCAGGGCTCCATCACATCTAACGGTGACTTGTGAAGACAAACACCATCACTCCAAACATCTCCCCCTTCCTCCTTCTTCCCACAGCTCCTCGTACGCTGAGCATGACATCATATGGTATGATATATATACCTTTGATCAGCTGGGGTCAGCTGTGTCTGTTCCAACTCCTTGTGTACTCCCAGCCTCCTCTCTGGTTGGAGTGGTACAAGAAGCAGAAAATGCCTTGGCTCCATTTAAGCACTGCTCAGCAGTAGCTAAAACATCTCTGTGTTATCAGCACCATTTCCAGCACAAACCCAAAACACAGCCCTGTACCAACTCTGTCTCAGATGAAACCAGGTATTTGTAGATGGTATTTGTAAAACATACCGTGTTGGGACTTGGAGGCAACAGATTGTCCATGAATCACTTGTAAATGCAGGATCACCCACCAAGACAGATCAACATAGGAGATTCCTTAAATCATAAACGGTATTAGAGTTCAGAATATCTAGGGATAAGTCTTTAAAATATGTACCTTGGTTTACTTACCTTTCTCCACTATTTATTACCTAAGGAGCAATTTTCATCGCACCCAGCTTTGGGAATATCCATGATGTTTCTAGACTAGCAGGTTATTTACCCTAAGCTTCCTTAATAATAGCTGAGGGAGATGGGCATTTCTAACAGACAGATCTGGCTGTATCTTTATTCTTAAATGTAAACATTGAATCTTATATTTTCTTTATCACTGCAGAAAAAGAATAAAAGTGGGTTTAGACTAGATATCTATTAAAACATGTGCCCCAGAGACTGTAATGCTACGATTCACTGTGCTGCAGCATCTTTTGGTTTGAATTCTGGAAGATACAGAAATATAAATCTTCTGACCTATCTCTGTCCCCATAAATATTGGTAAAATAGCTCATGATATGTGAATAGCATCTTTACAATGTGCTTTTTTAAATTCAAGATAATAAAAAATAGTCATTGTAGTTAAATACCTAAATTCACATATATATGTGATGTTCTCATCATTTTTTAACACAAAAGTATGGGAATATTAGTGACTTCCATAGCATTGCATGCACTAGAAGTTTGGATTTTATATTTGTACTTTTGGTGTTTATTTAAAAAAACCCAGCCTCCCACATCATATATCTTAAAGTACAGTTTTCCTGTATGTAAATCTAGAAAACCAAAAATGTTTATGCTTGCTGATAATCTCTGTAAGATTTCCAGATTTTAGCTGAATGTTTTGCAAGTGACAGCTTGATCTTCTAAGTCATCCCAGTTTATTTCTTTCTACTTGACACTTTTTTTTTCAATTGTACTGATATTTTATTTAGTAACCTGATGATTTTCCAAATACATGTAGTTCCTCAAGAACGTAGCATCCAGAAGACTATCTAGCTGCCACAGATCAGCCTTTTTGTGTGATGCAGAGTTCACTGCTTCCATGACTGGCATGTTTTTCTGGGATGTTCAACGTTTCTCATTAACCCAGTATGAATGTTTGTCAAAACCTTCTTCAAAGGAGTTCAGAAAAAAAATGTGATTTTCTTAATGAAGTGTGGAAAATGGAAGACATGATTCCAACACTATTTAGCTTATCTTGCACTGTTTAGGTAAATAAGATGCAAAACAAGTTACAGAGAAAAGGACTTCAGTGAGCATGCCAAATTTATTGCAATAAAATCCAGTTGCAAACGGTATGTAGTGTGATATATCAGTGAAAGACTTGTTAGTTAAAAATTGGAAGACAAATCAATAGGAAATTTGAATCATTCAGATTCTTCTCAATTACATTTTTTAAATAATTGTTGAAATCTGAATTTCCACTAAAGCATTGTGTAACAAATGGTTTTATATCACACTCCTTTTTAAATCCACATAATACTCTTTTTATTTAAATTTATGCACATTTTTTACAGATAAGCTCTACTTGACACCTAGATAAATGTCCCATTTCAAACTAGAAGTCTTAAGCATTTTGTTCCTGATACAAGTGAGCATGTGTTTTAGCAGAAATTGATGTTTCTCCTCCAGTCTCCTAACTTGTGCAAATCCATGTGAAGTTATTTACAATCTTCCATACTTCATTAACTAAAATGATCACCTGCAGGCTTCAACTATTTAGTCAGATTTCTCTTCCAGTACACTAATGAATAGTTGTACTTAGCATATTGACATTAACTGTCTCGCTTTCAGAAGAGCAGTCTTTAATAGAGTACTTCGAGTTAGCATACCACAGGATTGTAAGCTATCTATTTATTTCTTTATTTGAGAAGTGACCCTGTCACAAGATTGTGTTTTTTAATTTTTTTTTTTTTTTTTTCATGCTAGACCATATTTTGTTTGCATCCCTTTCTCAAAAGAAGCAGACGCTCTACTATTGACTGTGGAGTGCACAGCACTTTGTATAGTGACTGCTATGGAAAAAGGATTTTTCCTTTGTGCTGAATATATAGACAAAAAAGATTTTCAGTGAAATAGGGCTATTAATCCACGGTACTTGCACAAGTCAAGGAACCTGGAGTTTGGGTTCGGTTGGGTTGGGTGTATTTGCAACCGTAAGTGCAAGGACTGCTGTAATTTGGCTCCATGTACTGTCTTGGGAATTATGGACCAATATCCTTTATAGTCAGTCATGTTGTTACATTCCTTCCATGATTTGTGGCTTCATGGCATAACTGAATCTATAGCGAATAACCTTTTTACAGAGCTATCCAAGTATCCGATTTGCACTCAGTGATTTGCTGCACTTAGCGTTCTCCATAGAGGTTTCAATTTCTAAGTAGCAGTTCCTGAAAAATGTCATCAGGAGAGGATGGCAACTCCTCTCTCCCTGTTTAGGACTGACAGGAGAAAAGAAAATTACTAACTGTGCTAGTTAACCATATTTTATTTAGGATTTCTCCCTTTGAATTCCATTTGCCATTCTTTCCTCAGTGTATTTAAAAAATAAATACTTATTTTGCTGTTAGTTTCCTTTGTTTGTTTTACTAAATACCCTAATGTATGATGTCCATTTTCTATTATCTCCATGGCTCTTGATGAAGCTGTATGTCTATACACTTTTATTTTCTCCTTTCCACTCCAGGGCACATTAAGAATTTCAGTCAGTGCAATAAAAATTTGAAAGTGAAGGAGATTGTAAGAAGGGCCAGTTGTGTCAGTGCTCAGCAGACATGTCTTTATTAAGGCAAGAGCACGTGTAGTAGTTGCTATCTTCATACTTCCATTTATTTTTGAAGGCATTGATTGGTTTGGGAAATTATTTCCTCCCACTGGAATCATACCTTCTTGTACAATGGAGAAGGCACTGAATGTGCACACATCTTGTAACAAACCTTGGGATTATTATCTTCTAATGATCACTCAAAACCAGGCATTGTCAGAAATCATTAGATGGAAATTACAAGTCCATTGCACATATGTTATGGAAAAATTGACACATGTTTTATTTTGCTCATCCCTCCATTTTTTTCAGTTTGCATTCTCCATGTGTCCTAGCTGGGATGGATGGATGGATGGATGGATGGATGGATGGATGGATGGATGGATGGATGGATGAAAGAGGGGAACTGAAAGAAAAATATTGGAAAGCTTCATCTCTTGAGCAGTTATTTTGTTCTGTGGCTCACCCTAGTATATCACTGATCTGATCTGAGACATGGAATTTGCATTTATCAAGTTGATGGGAATATTGTAGGTTATGCTAACGGTGCTGACTCCCACCCATTGAGCAGCCTTAAAACCCGCCTGGGATGACACAAGGATCTCACTTAGGCATGTAGGGAAGAGGCAGAAGAGGCTGTTGGGGCTCAGATGAGTCACTAATGGGGCTCATGTGCCTATGCCTTGCACTGTCTCTCTCTGAGAACTTTTGGCTGAGTTCCTGCTGCCAGGGGCCTTTGTTCTGCTGTCACAGAGATTGAAACCTGTCTATAAAAGTGAGAAACGTCTCCCAGGCGTAATTCCCCTGACTTCAATAGAGTTACACAAGGGATGAATTTGGACATTTTCAGCAGTACTTTGTGATTTTAGTACCTGTATGCATACAGTTTGTAGCACGTATTTAATCTGCACAATCAATTTGATAGCTGTCCCAGAAAGATAAGTTACCTTTTGTCAGAATTATTGCTCTGTATATTCCACAGTTAAGAGACTATTAAATCATTTACTCTAAAAGCTTAACATTCTCCAACTTTGAGACTTTGCTTTCTTCAAGGAAATATATTTAGTCCAGTGTAATGTAATTTCTTTCCTGTTGTTTTTTAATAAATCCTTGAAGAGCTAAATAATTAATAGTGTTGTGGTTAGATTAGGACCTAAGGCAAATACAGTTTATTAGGCCAAAGACCAGAAATGTGAAATCTCTTCATTTTCTCTTGCAGTTCTGCTTTTACAGGGTATTTTCTAGACTGTGGCCTGACAACCACCAGTCTTGTGACTGAAACCAATTGCTGTATCAAGGCCTCTGTATGTGACCAGAGCCAGGAATGAACAATTAAGCAATTAAGTAGGTGATGAGACATCCCATGCCTGAGCTTTATCCTTGCCCTCTTTTAGTTTGCAGTATGGATATACTCAATTATTCAATCACAGAAGCTTTTAAGCTAATTGTAACTGGATACGGTCTGCATTTTTAGGTCTGCGAGGCCAAATCTCAGGTTCAGGGATCCATTCAGAGGCTTTTTCTAACTACCGTTGAGTAGCACTGCCTTAGTGCCTCCAAAAAATTATGTCTGATATATCCTGGTACTCCTAGGAGCTGCAGCCAGGCTTTTGGCACTCTGGAAATCCAGTCTGTTTTATCAGTGTAAAGATGATAGGCAGTAAAGCAAGGCTCAGCAAAGGTCCAGTTGCTGCAGCTTTTTCCTTAAAGCATTAGATGTTCCCAAATATCCCATATCCTTCTCTTGTTGGCCCTTCAGTGAGTGTGATGTTTGGAGTTTGGGCAGTGACTCCTGCCAGCCTTCCTTTCATACAAGTCTGTTGGTCAGCCAGCAGTATGTGACTTCTCTTGAGCAGAGGACCTGCCTTTACAGGAGATATCTATCGTTATGATCAGCAGCTTTAAATTGGGGAATGTTCTAAGCAGCCCCATTAATAATCTTCTCATTACCCTGCACAGCCACTTATATAGCTGATGCTTTTTGTTATTTGGGTGGTGGTTTGGGGTTTTTTTGTTTTTCCCAGGGAAGTCTTAGTAGATGAAGAACAGCAGCAGCTTTTCAACTATTCCATAGCAACCAATAGGTGTCTTCTGGGTTGTGCAGACTTGCAGAGTCATGATGCCCTAACATTTCTAAACTAAGAGATTATAAATCAGTTGAAAATACCTGTTCTGTAATGGCTGTTACTCTCCACATTTGTGTTGCAGCCTCTAAAGCGCTTTGAACTGGTTGAAAAGGGTAGGTGCTTCATCCAGATACAGGCTGTGACAAGTGGAAAAAGTGATTTTTGTGTTAATTTTAGTGAATTTATATTTGAAAAGTGCAAAAAGATGGTCCTAGAAACACGAAAAAGCACTTAATGCACCAGATGCTTGCAAGTAGGCAAAGCCGCGTGAGCAGGAATAAAGGTTTCATTACCATTAGCAGCAGCAATACTAACTATTCATTAGGATTCTCCAGCACACTGGTACACTGTATGAGAACAGTTTATTTTGCATTCTGGGTTTAATTACCACATTAGACCTTAGACCTCTCTGTGAACAAAAGTTTCCTGCCATTCTGATGGCTTATTTGATGGCAATGATTGTTAACCTTGACAACACCTCAAATGACATTTGAATAGTGTTGTGCATTTACACTACAGATTGTGCTGTTTGGCTTGCTCCCTGTTAAGCCAAACAAGACACCTCCAGAGGACCATATTGATTCTTGACCACAGATTCTGGCTCTGCAGGATGCTAGTCTATTCTTCAGAAAGGTCGTGCTCTCTCAGAAATCTCTTTTGCAGAAAACACACATAGCACTGTAGCCAAGAGTTGTGCAGGTGACCACATAAGCCAGCTTTAATGAAGTTTGTTGTCTTTCTGCTCCTACTACATCAGTAGTGCAATACCTTCTGCAATATGTATGCATACATGATTTTTCAAAGACATATTAAACCCGTCGTTGTTCTGTGCATGCGTCAGTGAGTTCTCCCTGAATTTTAGAAATAGAAACGTCTCATTTGCTTTTAATGTTTTTCTTCTGTTAGCCTTTACTTCTGCCAGGTAACACCTCCTCCTATGCCAGTAATCTTTTCCCGTTGATGTTCTGTTCTTGAGAAAACATCACTGGGAGAAGTCACTTGGTTCACTCTTGACTCACCTTACAAAGGAGATGAGCCCTAGATGTATCTGCTTTTGTACTTTGGAGAGGTCTGAAGGGTTTTCTACTTTAAACCTGCCCTATAGATATTTTGTACGATTAGTGGGAAGCCCATGTTCAGGTAAGTGGTTTGCAGAACATGTTTTACCATACAGCAACCCGTAAAAGCACACAAGGCAAAAGAAAAGAGACATGCATACTAATGATAAATATCTTTCTGGCATTTTTATTTCTCTATGTGAGAATTCTCTTGTGTGTATTCAAACTGTGCATTTGAGCTTGCAGCCTCAGCCTTTGTTTCTTTTAAGAAGTGCTGTGTCACCCACTCAGCTCCTAATTTATCATATGTGGTATACAGCTAACTCCTCATTATCATAAAAAGATGTGACTGAATTCCACTGTAACTGCCCAGACATTTCTTACGGACATTCCAAAAGACTAATTTTTTGCTCTCTAGGCTGTATTTACCAGTCAAGAAATTGATCTCTTGACTGGCACAATATAGATTCTGCTATAGGTATCTAGGTAATGCCATTTGCTAAATTATTTTATATTCCCACTGCTATAAACCAGCATAAGTGAGAACTTCTGTTGAAAGCACATGAATATAATTTTCAAAAGACTGTACTAGTCTTTGAGTGATTTGTCCTGATTGACTATTCAAGTTGAAGTTGCCGGTTCATTTGAATAAATACTCTTGAATCTGATTTGCAGTTGCTAGAGTATTAGCTAGAGGACTGGAATTAGGAATTGTTGCAATGTTCCAGCTGTTAGTCTGATAACCTCCAAAGACTGGTGGGAAATGGACTGGCTTTTGGTTACATCTCCAGGGGAAAAAAAGTTTCATACTCTGCACTGCTGATTCAGATACAATAAGAGGATTAGTAGCAGTACCCAGGACATTAAAGGTTGATCTTGTGAATGACTGCTAGTGCCCAACTTCTGCCAGTGTTTTATCAGTATTTCTAGTATATATCAGTATATGTTAGCATATATTGTTGTACCATATATGTAATACTTAATATTACTTTTTAATTATTTTATAATTTTAGAATATATTGTTATTAGTGTATCAGTAGGCATTATCAGTATTTTTAGTTATGACATTAGTGATAATACGAAGCTAATGATTTGGGAAAAACTACACTTTCTTTAGTGATATACCAGTAGTTTATTAACTACTGGGCAGCAGTTGGCTAACAACTGGTCTGATCCTTTTTTCTGGAAATCGTGGGTGGCCCTTTGCTAAAGCAGGATCTTGAAAAAGCTCTTCTAAGGGTTGTCTAATGTGGCCCTTTAGAGCTACTGAAGGCATAGGCATTTGCCATTCCCTTGTGGTAATCAGTAATGACCTCTGGGATCATTTGGTTTTATTTGTCAAGCTAAATCCTGAAGTTTTGGTAGAGAGCAGCTATTAAGAATGAAGGCAAAGAACAGAAGTGTGGGGGTGTTGATGCATAGAAAAAAAAAACAAGTCTACTAGGCAAAAAAAGGAAACATAAAAACATTTCAGAGGATATGTTCAGGTTAGTTTTCTTATTTTGATGTTATCTTAAAAAAGATGCTTCAACTCTGAATACACAGGTTCATGAATTTTGATGGAATACAAAGCAAGAAGCCAGAAACCTTCCGTGGTTGTTTTGTCTTTAAGATGTTCCAAAGCAAAATATTTTTGGACTGCAGTCTTTATCTTTTCCATCTGCTATCTATTTAAATATGTGTTCATTTGCTCTGATGTTAATGACATCATTTCCCTATTTATAATAATCTAACTCGATAAGTCTAGTGAATCACGGATTTTATTTCCCCAAGCTCTATGTAAACTGAAGCAGTTGCTGATATAAACAGAATAATCAAAGCTACTAATCTGAACATCAGGCCTGAATTAAGGCCATTAAGTAAAACAATGACATTAGAGAGCTGAACTATAATTTATGTGAAATTAAACTAAATTGAAAACGTTAGCATTATTGTACTGTGAAAATTAAATACTTCTACCTTCTAGACATGCACAAAACCTGGTGAATTCTTTTTTTTTGTTGTTGTTATACTTTCAAGAAAAATGCAATGCAAGGGCACTATTTTT
>VXBZ01012881.1:228577-243745 GCA_013399135.1 Heliornis fulica | reverse complement strand
AATGTCTCTCAGTCTCTCAGTCCCAGACTGCTGGCCCCAGCCTGGTCCCTCACAGAGTCACAAGCACCCCCAGAAAACCTGCTCTAGATTTGGCCTCGATCTCTCTTTTTTATCTCTCTCCAGGGGCTGCAGGTGCTGTCAGGGGCTTGCTCCAATGTAGGTCACAGATTCTTCCCTATTCCTCCCCCTGCTTCATGATGGGCTCCTGCCTGGCCCAGGTACCTCTCCGTGGGCTACAAGTGGGGTCTCTTTTTTCTCCATGAGCTGTGTGGGGGACACCCGTTTCACAATGGTATTCTCCACAGGCCACAGGGAATTTTGTTTCGGCACCTCCTCCTCCTCCCGCCTTCACTAACTGTGGTGTCTTACATCTTCTCACTCCCTTCTCTGGTGGCAAAATGCAGCAGTTTGCATTTTTCTCTCTCTAAAATGTGATTCCCAGAGGTGCTGTGACCGGCGCCGATTGGCCCGGCTGGCCTTGTCAGTAACAGGGTTTGGGAGTTTGGCCTTGGAGCCCAGCTGGGATTTACTTTGGAGGACCTCTAAGAATCTTCTAGTTGCTTCTTAAAGACACCACATTGCAAACCCAACACATGATGCTCTATGCATGCCCTTCCCGCACAGACCTTGCACGCTGATCAGTCCTAACTTGTCTCACCCAGAGTTCTTTGACTCAAAGTGCAATACTTTGTTGTCCTGCAGATACAACTTGAACATTTAGGAAAGTCACTGGTGACATTTAGGAAATCCAGCTCATCTGGGATTAGTGGCAGGAGGCTGTGAGGAGTTGGTTACCTGGGACATGTTGTATGGCACCAGACACATACATGGAAGCAAGCAAGTTAATACTTGATTAATACCAAGGGAAAAAATAGCCCCTTGAGGCCTGGGAGTGCTCGCTTTGTGCCTGGCACTTCTTTAGGCAGGAGGTCAGATTGGACACTGGTGATAAGTCTTCCAAACTGAATTATTGTGGGAATCTATTGAAAGAAGTTAAATTTTGCTTTTGCACTAGTTTCTGATTACAAAATATCTGTAGGATAGAGATGCTCCTGAGATTTGGGTATTAGTGTTGAGTTCAGATTCCGAGAGTAGACCATCCTTCAGCCTGACTGTCTTATTTTAGTACTTATGTTTATTCATGAGTGAAATTAGTTACTCTGAGATTATGTATGGATTCTACATCACTCGTATCCACTCTGCTAGGAAACTGAAATGAAGGGTTTGTGCTTCTTTCACTGGGGTCAGAATTACATGTTACAATCCTTCCTGCCACTGTTGGAAAGCCCACCCAGGCTCCACAGAGAATGCAAGCAAGACCTGCTGGTCAGCCAATATGGTTTTCTCCCACCACTACAGAAAGTTATCTCAGATATGCAGCTTGCTAACTCAGTTTTTTTAACCAACAAGAGGAGTGTATGACTGCAGTTATACAGCTGAAAAACTACTTGGAATGAAACCACGTTACACTAAATTGAGCTGTGTTCCTATCATGGAAAAACAGCCAATAGGAGCAGTCAGATATACTCAGATAATTAATCATCACTTGATGAATGGCATCCTTCTGCTCATTTCTTTTTAGCTGAGCAATAACATGGTCGGTTGAAGATTGATATTTTGAAAAATGCACACCTGAATTTTTTAATGCCCGTAATTGACTTGCGGCTAAAGGTAAGCATTTCAGTGCAAAAATTTACCTCATATCGCTGCAAATAATTGAGCATCAGGAATGCTTCAGTTGCAGAAACTGTTACACTGAGTAGTACCTTGTATGAGAAGGCAGTAAAAAGTCAGCAGAAACAAAGAGAACATATTTAAGTGTTTGCATAGTTAGAGATATTTCACACTACTCATGATTTCTGATGTCAGCGATTCAGTCAAGACGTGCATGGGGAAAAGGATTGTCAAGCAAAGGTCTCAGGAAGCTGAAAAGATGAGCTGGGGTCATTTTAATGCCAAGGCTACTGTCTCCAGAGATTCCTTCTCCTCTTTAGGGAATGATGGATTATCGACTAAATAATATCCATCACTATTAAAAATGCATTTGAAAACAGCATTAGGGAAATCTGTGATTATTTGTATAGGAAGAATGTCAAGAAAAAGTAAGCCCTAAACCACTCGTTGTCTCTGAGATTATAGACCTTGATGAAAACACTCTCATATCTGGAGAGAATAATAGAGCATAGTTATTTAATGGAGTAGACTATTTACAGTCTAAGCTTTCAGGTGATGTAGAGCTAAATATTCCTTTTTATTAGAGAATTTTAAAGTGAAATTTATTAAATTTTGAAATTTCATAGTGGTGCCAGAAATGCCTGTCAAATTCACACAGCTTTACTATTGGGTGGTATACTTTAAAAACACGAGTGCAATGTGATCCTTATATAATTTTGTGTTATTTAGTACTCCATGAAATTTCATGCGAAGGTTTATGACACATTTATGGCAGACATTCCTGTTTGAACACTCTTGAAATTAACTAGAAAGTAACATACCCCTTCTAGCAAATGTTGACAATTATAATTCATATCTTATTTTTTATAAGACACTTATATTGAGCTTATATTTTGTTTTACTGTAACAAATAATCTTTCTCATTAAATCAGTGAGAAGGATGTGTCTTTTTTTTAATTTGAAATAGTTAATTGTTAATAAAATCATGTTCTTCTGTGCTTCTGGGTTTTGCTGTACCGTAAAATTATATTGAAATAGATAATTATCTTACTCTAGGTAAATAGTTACAATATCTGTAGCTAAGCCAAAATTTCTTGGTGAACAGCTTTCCCCAAGACATAAGAAAATTAAAAGAAATCAGACACGCTAAATTTCCATATAAAAATATTTTGAGCTACTAACTAGTTAATTTCATTTAAAAATCTCTACACAAAGCTTTTTAGGGAAATCGATTACAGCAGATGTTGATTGGAAATGAAATACACAGGAAAGAATTTTAGCTGTGAAAATGAAGAAAAAGCTATCCCCATGCTGCAATGAAAATTGAAAAATGCTTGTTTATTTTTTCCTAGTATTAGAATCACAATAGTTAATAACATTGAGCTCTTACCAAGATCATTCAATTTGCAGATCTCATAGCATCTAGAGAGGATTTAATTGCAATTATATTTATTCCACCCAAGACCTTTGAAAATAATCAAGTATTAAAAATCTGAAAACACAAAAGAAATCAAGGAAATGTCTAATGAGACATTAGGTCTACCCCCGAGGGAAGTTTCTGCCTGTGACAAGTTTCATGCAGAGGTTTTTTCAGGAAAAAAAAAAAGTATTTTGTCTTTTCAAACCCTATTTTATCAGTGTCTCCAGGCAAAGACATGTACATCAGAAGATCTGTGACCAGACATTTAGTCTTTAAGGCATTGTTCATAAATTGCATATTTAAAGATAACCTGACTGCCCACGTTTCACTGCTGAATGCCCTCCATTTCTTCTCTGCTGGAGGTACTGCACTCTTCATTTCTCTACTTATTATACATCCTATTAACCAATTGCACTTGATGTTTGTTAATAGTGTTTGTCTTACCTCTCTTGGTACCCACCCTGTAGACATTTTTGAGTGTTGATGAGATCCCCTCTCAGTCTTCCCTTCTCCAAGCTAAAGAAACCCATCTCTTAGCCCTGCCTCATAAAAGAGACACTTCAGTCCCCTCATCATCCTTGTTGCCCTTCGTTGGACTCTCTCCAATAGTTCCTTGAAATAGTGTTTCTTGAACTGCAGAACCCAGAACTGGAGACAGTCTTCCAGATGTGGCCTCCCTGGGGGTAGAGGATAACCTCCCTCAACATGCTTATCACAATGCACCCCAGGATGGCATTTGCCTTCTTGGTCACGAGTCCAAACTGCTGGCTCATGGATAACTGTTGTCCACCAGGACTCCCAGGTCGTACTCCACAAAGCTTCTTCCCAGCAGGTCAGTCCCTAACCTGTGGATTATTCCTCTCTACATTTGCCCTTGTTGAATTTCATTTGTATCCTCTGTGCTCAAGTCCCTAGCCTGTACAGGTCTCCCTGAATGGCAGGGTAGGTTTCTGGTGTACTAGCCTCTCTCAGTTCTGTGTGGTCAAAAAAGTTGTTGTGTTAGAAGCGTTAGATAACCACCTTCAAAACACCTAACTTGACTGTGCATTTGTTGCTTATTTGTAGTAAAACCATGGTGGTTGTAAGATAATCTGATTTTAGAGAACCCTGAAAGGAGGTTCATGCAATCACACAGTGTTTGCACTTAAGTCATGTTGGAAACTAGCCCATTGGCTAATTTCCACCCAGCCTTCGGGGAGAAGACAAATCTCAGAGACAGATTCAGAGAGTTGTGGGGAAATGAGTGGTACAGAATAGGGGAGAAACCAAAATTTATTTTCTTGAAGCAATATTCAGGAGATTTCAGCTTGGCAGTGTCTGGCTGTGTAATGTTATGATCATCGCAGCACCGGTCTTCCTTGACACTGAACACAGAGAAGGAGGTGAAGCTTACTGTGGTGATGGAGAAATGGACAAACATACTGCGCTTCGTAGTGCTTGCAAACTGCGTGTTGCTCTTCTGCTGCTCTTTTCCAGATGTGTCACAGGGGTGCATCTGGTGCCTGGGTCTAATACTTATATGGAGTATATTCATTGGAGTGATAAGGGTATGATGGGTGTAGAGCCGTCCCATTGAAGAATTCACTCTGCAGAAGTTTATTAATTTAGGAGTGGGCAATTCAGGAAGATCAATAGGTTTCTGACCGCGTCATTGATTGTGGGAGCACCAAAAGACTATTCTCAAATACTATTTTTGTTATCATCTGCCAATTTTAACAGCTTCTCTGGGCAGTTGACTGAAGGCCTCTTTAAAAATAATGTATAGGTCACATTTTGCAGGTCTTCCACAGGTGAGTTCCAGTTGAAATCAATAATATGGACAGAAATACATCTCCTCCAAGGAAAAAAGACTAATGAAGAAATGAGCAAGCAAAAAAAAAAAAAAAGGTCTCTGTTTCACAGTGATATTTTATATGCAATAAAATCTGTGGCACAGTAGGGGATGAAACAGCCTTCATACATAAATATACCCACAATTGTTCTGATAGCTAGTTCATGTTATTTAATGTTCTGGAGAGGTAAGAAAACAATTTAAAAATGCCTCAGCCTCTCTTGATTAGTGGAGATATACCTATTGCGCTATTCATAAAGCAGGTGTTGCTGGTGAAAGAGGTAGTTATATATTAGGGAGCTCATAGCCTGAAGACCTGCTATAGAACTGTCATTAAAGTGCATAGTAAATGAAGTTCATTCAGCTTAGTTTGTACATGATGCCAGTGATTGATTTTCACGGGCTAATAGAACAGTTTTTTTCAGTCCTGCAATTACATTACTGTTAGAGCATTCTAAGATATTCTTTTTTTTTTCCTCTGATATTAGGGTTTTAATAGAATTTTCAGGTCTCTTTGGTGCTCATAAATTTAGATTTAATTTGATCTTGAAATCTCAATATTGAAAATTTAATCTTTTATTCTTTGGGAAAAAAAAGCTTTTTTTTTTTAATCCATCCACTCAACTGACTGACCCCAAAAGGCTAATCAGTGCTGTCATGGTGGCAGATATTTTAAAAAAGAAAATGCCTATGTGGTTAAACTCAGTTAAACGATTTATCAATGGAAATGCCTTACGAAAACAAAAAAAAAAAGAATAATATCTATCATTTTAAGTGACCCCAGAAGTCTGTGCATTGATGACAAATGAGAAAATATTTTGCCATGTTATTTAAGTGAAGAACAGAATTTTAATAAATAGTGATTTTTTTAACAATTTTCTTGAAAAAGCTTTTCTTTCAAAGAGCATAGATCACACTGGTACCTAACAGAAAGATACAGGAGTCCAAGCAAAATGAAATTAAAAAATTACCAAAGGTGCATGTAAAGTGTTTAACTCCGAAAAACCACACATTCATGACTGAAAAAAAGGGCAGAAAAAATTCTGTTGTTACATTGTTATTTCATATATTGTATTAGTAATGAGTCAGTCAGCACTGACGTCTGTCAATAAAAGTATTAGAAGCACGAGTTCTCAAAGGATGCATAGTAATTAATTCACTGAAATAATACTGAAGTAGTTGGTAGGGGTTTTTCCTCCTACTTGAAGAATCCCTCTAAGTGAAGTTGGAGGTGTGTGGGTCAATGTATAGGCATGATGACGCAAAGGCAGGTCTAGAGGCATTATCTGTAATATCATCCCAATCCAAAGCACAACTGGTACACCCTGCAGCGTGACAGAACAGAGTGTCTCCTTTTCAGTCACTAGATCTCTGCTTTATAATCCATGAAAGCCAAGAAAATGCTGAATGTGGGGGGAATGTGCATATGCATTGAAGGGAAACTCTTCAAAGTGAATGCAGATT
Organism: Heliornis fulica; assembly: GCA_013399135.1. Lineage (NCBI taxonomy): Eukaryota > Metazoa > Chordata > Aves > Gruiformes > Heliornithidae > Heliornis > Heliornis fulica. The sequence continues at coordinate 237,356 of VXBZ01012881.1, read as the reverse complement.
ATAGACTCGTTTGTGCAAGAAGTACAAATGATCACCAAAGAAATGATTTTCATAAAATAAAGCAAAAGTCTTTTGTGCTTCACAGTATTGACTCTGACACAAATAAGGTAGGGAAAAAAAAAAACCGAACATGTTTTACATTTTAATTTTTACAGTAGCTGGAAGTAGCTCCTATTTTCCTTTCAGGTGGTTGAACAGAAATGGATCCCAGGATGACTCTAAGAAGCAGCCATGTAAATACACTGGGGAAAAGTTTGTATCATGTAAGTAATGTGCTTGGTGCAAAAGACTAATAATCAGTTGAACTTTTGCCAGAAGAAGCAGCATGACCTTTTCAAAAAGTATTTGGGTCTGCTCCCCAGCTGCTAAATCTCACCAGACCACCTCAGTGTGTATTTACACATTGTATTTGCAGGTGTTTAAAATTTACAAGAAGGTCATTTGTTTGAAAAATAATTAAGGCAAAGGAATTTAATCTTTTAATGTAAAAAGTTGCATCTGCAAGAAGGAATTTCAGAAGGCTGAATTTGAATGAAAATATCAAAGCAAAAATATCAGTGTTTTTTTTTTAGCGATTGCATGTCAATCAAATGTAGAAATTATTTGGGTTCCTTGTCCCAAAACCATCTGTAAAATGATGAGAGAGTACACAGGAATTCATATATAAAACGGAAAGCCCTTATTAGCCTGTTTGTATATTCTGTGAGTTCCCCTATAGCCATCTGTGCATTTCTGTGAGGGTCTGCCCCAGGAAGAGATCTCTCTTCTCCAGCCAAGACATACAGAGAGCCTTTGCGTATGCACCAAGTGTGATCAGGAGTCTAGTGTTTCTGCTGCAGGCAAAGAAATTGGGCCCTGGACCTGTGCCCTTATACACAGGGACTGTCCCATGGGTGTTTCTGAAAGTCCCTGAAATAAATTGCAGCCCGGAAATGTGATACTTACTTATCAGGATGGTTGGTGTTGCCTTGGATGTGGCCTGAGAAGGGCAGTGCTTTGAGGTCTCATGATGTAATGTCAGAGTGCAGTGTACAGAACAAGGGAGCCACCATCTCTACTTCAATAGGAGTCTCTCCAAGTGAGGTATACTGAGGGTGGTGTCTGGGTTTTGGTCTTGGAGGGAGTTGGTGTGTTCACGGTAAAAGATGGATCCAGGCTTGGAGGTTGGTGCCCCTGACTGTGGCAGGAAGGTTGGAAATCAGTGATCCTTGGGGTCCCTTCCAACCCAGACATTCTGTGTGATTCTGTGAATACATTTAGACTGCTAATTGCCACATGGCAAGAGTCCGGAAGTGAATTGAGGAGTTAATTTGAACCAGTGGATCCTTCCAGTGTTTATGACAGTGGGATCACCATTAACACTAAGTCATAGTTTCACATGTGATGTGTTCTGAAGGGTTCTAGCACCTGAATCTTCACCTCTTTCTCTCTTTATCTCTCTTAACTGATCTGGAAAATTTCCCTGCACCAGGGAAGAAGTGGATCTAAGAAGAGCATTTGTCTTTATGACAAGATTTTGAAAATTGATAAGCACTTGGAGGTGGGGTGTGTGTGGGGGGGGAAGGGTGTCCAGCAAAAGTTCAAAGATTGTTTTTAACACTAAATTCATGGCACGTCGTTACAGATTATGCTAATCCCTAAAATAGATTCAAAATTCAGCTACAGAACTTTAGTAGAAGATGTAATTGCCAGCCTCTGGCTAGCGATTTATTATAAACCAATTACGTAAAAATAATTTGAGGTGGGCCGACTGAAATGAGGTGTGTGTATCTGACATTTATGACCAAAAAAAACTTGAAATTAGAAAATGGAAAAGTGTTTTGTAGTGCTAACCCAGTGTTTTTCATATTTCAGGATGATGCATAAGCAGAAGTTAGTTTTATTTCTTCTTTTAGAAGAACTGTTTTTAAGGGTGTTGGTAAATTTACCATCAGCAATGACATCTGAAATTATTCTAATTCCTGAAAGATTAATTTGATGATAGGGGGAAACTCTGAATAAAACTTATCCTAGAACCTTGCCAATGTGCATCCCTGGTTTGGTCATGACATTGAATTGTTGCACCCGGTGATGCTAGAGTGCTGTCAGTTGACAATGTACAGGTCAGATTCACTTGAGCAAAATACTATTATCATGAAACTTCTGCTGGTTTGCAGCAGAAACAGGTGACATGAGCTTGACATGCTGAACTCAGTCAGTAGCCTGTGGAATAAAGAGGAGCCGCCTGTTTCCCTCTCTTCTCAGCTGTGTCTCTCTTCAGGCATAATGCCTGTTTAGGTTTATATGAGGCTCAATGTCACTGTTACTTCTGAGAACAGCTGGCAGTTGATGGGGTGATGAACAGCTTTGCGACGATGAGAAATGCTGCTGTGCTTTGGCACTGCTGGCGTTTCTGAGCACACTGTACCAGTCCTGGGGTCCCGTTCCATTATGATGCTGATGAAAGGCAAGAGTAACTTCACCAGTTCATGTAATTGCATGAATGTCATATTCAGGCGAGTACATCACAGGCAGGCTTCTGAGTTTTCTCTTACATTGTGGTTATCAGTCTTCTTGATGTGCTGGCTATGGACATTTGTAGTTACAATATCTGAATATTCTAAAATAAAATACTATCTTTATATGTCAGCAAAAGGCAACTCTGCAGAAGTTGTACAATTTTTCAAGCAGTCAGGTATTGCTTTTTGTAGTATGAGACAGATCAGTCATTGATTTGCTGTCAGATCCTTTATTCTTCTTTTGGATAAATATTCAATACAACAGTAAACCAACATTTGAACAATTGAGTGAGTTTTTGAAAATTCAGTTAGAAAAATGGTTAGACATTGTGTGTAGACAGTCTAAGGTACATGAAATAACATCCTTCTGACTTCACTAAGAGTAGATGTCATAAATAACTCAGTATGAGATTCCAGCCTATTCTTTAAGAAACCCTATTAAAATAAGTGGGCACACACCACAGAAGAACCTTGCTAGTGTGTTGAATGTAAGTGATTGTAAGAAGCAAAACCAATCATGAAGTCAGACCAAGGCTACAAAGAAAATTCACGTTTTTAATTAAAAATGATCCAAACGCCCACTGTTAAGAGCTTTTCTCAAAGGGAGCTCAGTGGGAGTTAAAGTCCTTGACATACCAGTTATCTCGCCTTAACTGGAATGAAGAACTATTTGTCATTTTTCATTTGTCAGTACTTTTTATCTTTTGAGTTTTCAGCAGTCTGATAACTACGTGAATTGACATAGGAACTATTGAGATCAAATTTTATTTCCATTACTGAATATTTCCATGACCCAGTCTGTCTGTAAAATGGAAATGGGATTTACCAAGCAAGGACAATAGAAATAAATTTAGGTTTTTTTTAAGCACATCAAAAGTAAAATGCATTAGAATATGTAGTCAGTGTTTTGAACATTTTCTTACATCACGGTAACATCCTCCCTTTCCTCTGAAAAAAATGCTTCAATATAATTTGAATGTCCTATGGGTAGTGTTGGGTAATCTGGGACCTTTAATCACTGATTACACCTAAACTATTTTGCATAAATGAATTTGATTTGGTAAATACCTGCAATTTGGGTACCACAGGGTATGTGGTCTTCAGTGGGTTCATCCTAGAAAACAAGAGGAGAGAAAGGAAAGGAAAGAAAAAAAATGTGCTTCATCAGTGAGCACAAAATCTTGGCTCCTTGGTATGCTACATACTTGCACGCCAGCTGTGCAAGAGCGAAGTATTCACTGTCCTCAAATGTACCCTGATTTTCTTCAGAGGATTGTGGATGTGACCCAATAAATAAGGAGTGGGTGTCATGCGGAGCACCCGTGGGACCCAGACAGTCGGTGAGCGGTGGCGCAGGGGGTCATGGCCCTGGGTGACATGGCTCTGCCAGCCCGCCTAGCTCGAGGCGGGGTATTTGCCCACCTTAATCATACATAAATTCTTCACGAATATGAAACAGGTCTGTAATTTTTGTGCCAGCTGGCTAATGAAGTCAAACTCTTGGTTTCTGTTGCTCCTTTCCCAGATCAGAAGTTTCTGGCAGAGCTGGACACGCTCTTCTTGAAAGGTTATTATCCCTTGGCTGCTGTGGAGCTTAGGGTTGGGTTCTTGGGAGGATCCCGTCTGTCCCTCCTCTAGGACTGGGGGATGGGAGATCCCATTGACTTTGCTGGCAATAGGAGCTTCAGTGGAACATGAAGATATTTATGTTTTTTTTTTTAAAGAACAGTATTTAAAATACCAAATAAAACATCAACATAAAAAAGAGATTGTTCTTTGTGGATTAGTTTGTAACCTGTAAAACCATTTGCTGTAAAGCCACTGAGGATACCAAAATTGTACAGGAGTGCATGGGGCAATCCCAAAAATTAACGAAATAAATGACATCAAGTTCCTATACAGAGAGGTGTCATGCCTGAATCAGGAAATCTGCATAGTATAAACAACTGAGTGTTCTAGAGACATCTCTGTCTGTAGACTTATCTTACTCATGTGCTTTGATTGTGGCCATTGCTGGAAATGTGTTATAGGGCTAAACAGTGTGGTTTATCTTGTTACCATGTTCAACAGAATCAAGGTTTCCTTCTGTCTTCTGCTTCTCCATGTGGAAATTCCCTGTGCTACCTATGCTTGCTCTTTGCTGGCTTTACAAGAAAATAGGTTTCTTACATCAGCAAGAGGAGAATACCACAATTATTATTTAGGAACAAGAACAAAAATGATGGCTGCACTAAAAAAAAACACAGAATCCTGAAACTGTATCTCTTAATTTTCAGTAGGAGTGGAGCGATGTTTAAAATAGTCAAAACATGTCTCTGTGGGGACTTTAGTGAGGGGAATCTTGCAGAACATGGATCAAGGAGCAATCTTATTTTTGCAGCTGAATTTCAAGATAAGATGTCTTTACAAATATTTTGTTTTAAATCAAATGTTGAAATCACAATGTGAGAAGTACAGGACATCTTTAAATTAAAATATTTCTAACCTATATTATATACACTCATTGTGGTACTAGTTGTAGATTTAAATAATACTGATAGTTTTACATAATGATCAGTGTTAATTAGTTAAATGTAAAAATTACCTAAGTTTGCAGCAAAGGCAAGTTTGTAGCAGTAGACCTTTGGAAGGAATTTTTGAAGGTATTTATGAAAACATGTAGAAGATTTAAGATTTAAAAAAAAAAGCCAAAAAGCCCCAGTACTCTCTATTAATGAATTCTCAACTGTACTGAGTAATTATTATTTCCATAACACTTTGGGAATGAGTTCACAGCATACCTGAAAATCAAGTGTCTTGTTGAAGACATAATTAGCAGGGGACATATGTAACTGTTTTGTTGGGTTTTTTTTTTTTTAGTTCATGTGGCAGAGCTCACCTCAGGAAGATTGATGATATAGTCTTTTTTAACATTTTCTTATTAGTTCTGCATCTACATATGTTTCTGTAGCTGCAGTTGGCCACTACAGCACTTATAAAACAATCATCAAGGTCTTCCTACGTACGTATTTTGAAGTACTCTTGAGATTTAAAGAAATCATGACATAAGTGTAAAGTAATCCATATGGTCACAGTACAAACATTTTCAACAGAATGTGATAACAATTGACATTTCATGTGTCCATTAAGATAATATATGGTTTTGGAATGCCTGTTCAAATGCTGCAGTCATAGGAGCTGTGGAAAAAAAAAATGGAGAAAAAAGAGAAACTTTCAGATTACAGTTCTTAAAAGATGTTTCATTCACAAGAGGAATATATACAATGAGCCACAGTCTGGGAGACAGCAAAGCAGAGGTATATGTGTAGTTACCAGTGCGTAACAGCCAACACTGAGTAGACTGTTGGAGAGCGGGGAGGTACAATACTCTGAAAAACGTGGACTGAGGAGGACTGGAACCTTAATTATGTGCCTTCTCAAAAAGGGATGCTGCTTTGCTTTTAATATTAAGAGGATATAGTTGTAGCTCACTTCAGGTAATGCTGATGTTCAGATAAATTAATGTAATTATATTGAAGCCTTACCCAAATAATAAATTATAGTGCTTTTAAAGGAGTCATTTGTGTATTTAAAAGCAAAACATAGATGTATAAAGGGCAACAGATTATTGTATAATTTAACTTTATTAGCACATATTTACTTTGGATAAAATATATTTGCCAAAAAAATAGAAAACCTGGCTTCTAAAATGCAGTTACGAGTATAGATGTCAAGCAGCTCTACCAATCCTTTCGATCCATTTCTAGTCGTCAGCTGTCTTCTAGGAAATCTGTATTTTTAAAAAAAATACTATTTTTCTTTGAATATATGAAATATATACATTTGAAAATTAGAAGACAAAGTATGAAGGAAAGAGGCTCTGAGGCAGTGGGGCAGAGCTGTAGACTATTTCCTCTGCTGTCAAGTTTAGCTGGCCATTGAAACAATTTATCTAAGGTTGTTTTCATGTTTCCATTTTACTTTATTTTGAGTAATATAATTTAAAACCCATCCAGATAGTTTTTCTCTGACATCAGAGGAGGACAGACTAGGTAATCATTTCATATACCAGAGGCTGATATCATAAATTACCAGCTTTAGTAAGGTCAAATAAAACCCCTCATTCCCAGACTCAGGTTCTCCATCTTCCTTCCAGCGCTGCAGTACAGATGAGAGCCTTCCTGAAAAACACATGGAAGTTAGTGTTTATGAAATGTCCACTTGTTCTCCCTCTGTTGGTGTCTCCCCAAACTGGAGTGTTCCCACCCGGTTTATTAAGGCTTTGAAGGAGGAAGGTCTCTGTTGGCATGCAAAAGATCTCTCACACTCAAGCGCAAGCTTCACCTTTTCCCTTTCACTGTTGCTTTGGAGCAGTCATGTCTGTCATATCACTGGATCACAAAACGTTAGGGGTTGGAAGGGACCCCAAAAGACCATCTAGACCAACCCCCCTGCCTGAATAGGGTCACTTAGATTTGGTCACACAGGAACGTGTCCAGATTGGTTTTGAATGTCTCCAGAGAAGGAGACTCCACAACCTCTCTGGGCAGCCTGTTCCAGTGCTCTGTCACCCTCACAGTGAAGAAGTTTTTCTTTACATTCACATGGAACGTCCTATGCTCAGCTTGTACCCTTTGCTCCTTGTCCTATCACTGGCCATCACCCAAAAGAGCCTGGCTCCATCCTTCTGACACTCTCCCTTTGCATATTTTTAGACATTGATGAGGTCACCCCTCAGTCTTCTCGAGGTCCGAAATCTAGGCAGTTCAGATATTTTAAGTGAAAATGCTACCCATTTAGTATTTTTAGGTTCCTGTTGAGGTTTCTTTGCTCATTCAGCTGGTGTTTGTTCAAANTATTTATATTTTATATTTATACTTTAGACAATCTGAATTTTGTAATCTAGAACAATACTCTATAAAAACTATATGATTTTTGGCATTTTAAAAGTATTCAAATTAAAATGCCTAGCTTGCCTAAACCAGAAGTATTTAAATGCTGGCTCACAAGAGTTTGCATCTTTGTATTGCAAATTGGCAACCATTTTTACAAAACGGCACTAATGGTAACTAACAATATTTACTTTTCTCTGAAAAATCAGTAACTTTTTAAGGTGAGCATACAATCAGAAGGCATTAGTTCCAGCAGCGGACTGGGAATGTGCTAGTTTGGCAGTTTGAGTGTCAGCCCTTTGAAGAAAGCAAAATAACCCGAACAGGACTTGTAAATCTATGCAGTTTGGAGTTTCACTTTCTGATTCAATAACACACAGAAATCTGGGAAATGGGAGAGATGGGAAAGAGTGAGCAGTTGTTTTCTGGAAATTTTTGTTCTCAGAAGTCCAAGAAATCTTTCTTTTTTCCTTCCTTAAAAACCTATTGGGAAACCTGACCTTGTTCTTTAAGACTATTTTAATGGCATGAAGTGAGCATCATGATCCAGTTTTAACTGGTGTTGTACAAACACAGATGGAAAAAAGAAGGCCCCCAGAATATGCAGAAGATAAGAACTACCAGATGGACAAATTTCAGTTGAGAAATACAAGGAAAGAATTAGCCAATGCAAGTACATATTGCTGGCAGCGGTTTCAGTGGACTCTTGGATTAGACTGATTTAAGATGAAAATTTGTTTCTAATCTGGAAGGGAGTTGATTGGGTTTTGTGAGTCTGAGGCTTGGGCCAGTGAATCTGGATGCAATTTAGCTGTTCAAAGATTGTGCATATGTGCTGTTTTAAAATTTCTGCTTTCTAAGTTCCTGTGGTCTTTCTAATTGTTTAAATGGTTCCCCTGCTCAAGTTTTGTATTCTCTTTACCACATGGCAAGAATTAGTAGTAAATAGAAGAAAGATGCAGGTTGCCCTGAGTATTTTGAAGGCAAAATGAAGTAGAAAATTAAAGATATTTATCTCCATTATTCTCTTTTAAACTTGTTATTAATAAATCCAAAATACAAAGAAAATGATAAATTATTATTCAGGTTCTGAGAACAAGATATATTTTAATGGGAAGAAGAATAGCCTGCTTCTTGCATATTGTGCCCATTTCTTTCATTTCTGGAATAAATGAGGTTGCAACTGTTGTGTGGATGTCCCTGACCATTCCGAGCAGTTGGCACGTTATGTGCTGTGCTCTCATGACAGACTGTACCAGTTGCTGACAGTAGAGAGCTAAGTAGTAGCCTGAACAGGTTACTGGTGACGAGAAAATATTAATTGCCTATCAAGCTCAAACTATTAATGGTATTACATTAACCTTTTTTTTTTAATTAGTAAATGTTAGGTTAATTTTAAAGAAAAAAAAA
>VXBZ01012881.1:144020-226824 GCA_013399135.1 Heliornis fulica | reverse complement strand
ATTACATTTCTGATTATGTAATGTGTTGAATAAAGTGCAGTTAGCTTGCAGTTGATGCTGCTTGCCGCAGAAGCTTCCCTCAGTGATTGGCTTTTTAACATTCGGTTGCCAGCTTTTTCTCTGCCCTAGAAGAAAAGTTACGGGCTGCTTCTCTGATATTTGTATCCCATGTCATGTTTTCTGTGTAAGTTTACAAACACATGCTGGGACTTCCAGCATACCAGACTGTTTCCATACGTTGACTCCTGTACTGTCCTGGTAGGACCACCAGACCTCTGGCCTGTCCCCTCAGGGATGTCAGAGGGAGTCGCGCATTATGGAGGAGTCTTCTGGACATGAAAACAGGCTCCAAATCTCTTTTCTTTCACTTGATGATTCATTTTATTAGCTGCAGTGCAGTGCAATATGTGGGTATTTGGTTCTCCAGTAATCCCTAGAAAAAAACGCTTTCCCTGAAGGATGGTAGTCATGCAGATTAGAAATATTGGAGCTCCCTGGGGCCAGGTAGCTGCTCTGCTGTTCTGTCTCCCCAGGCTGCACGCTACTCAGAGAAATCTGGACCACTAACATAAATAACTGTAAAGTTCTGCTTTGTCTTACCAGCAGCGATAGTACTCCTTTCTCTGAAAGAGAGAACTAGAAGGAGTTGTACTTAAAATAAGGCTGTTTTTTGTGTGTTCAGCCAGCTCAGCCAGCATATGTTTTTATCAGTGATTAGTGTGTCAGCTGCCTAACTCCCAACAATTATTTTTTTCATCAACACAACTACATGAGTAACCCCTAAATTAGTTTCAATTCATAATGTACCAGTTAAATTAATGCATATCGTATTTTTAAACATTCTTTAACCTCAGTTGTAATGCTGCATATTAATTCTTTATAAATAATCTAAACAAATTGTTGGTCAACCAGTAACACTGGACTATCAGGTAATCCTGATAGATTAATGTGTTTGCTGTAAATGTAATGAAGTGTATTTTACCTGGAAAGGCTTTAATTAGGAAAGCATCAGAGATTTGTATAACACCGAGACATTAATCTGAAAATGGAATTATAGTAAAGCCAGACGAACACACCTCATCAACTAAAACCAAATTTGCTGTAATTATAGAAAATGACATAGTCTCTTTAAGACATAAATTGCAAGATAATGAAATTAGAGGTCATCTATTTGAATAACAGTCATTTGTTTAGGAAAAAAAAAAAGCCACACTACTGCACATAATGGTGTGGAAAAGGGGTTATGATAAAAGCTTTTTAGTCTCATCTGATGGTTGTAAGATGAGAAAGACAAACATGATCTTGAAAAATGACATTAAATCATAATAATTCTGTAATACATTGGTGTTCTTACAGTGTGATATATTTAAGAAGGTTTTATTATACTAACATAAATAGATATTTGAAAAGATCTCAAAGTTCATATTTTGCAAAGTGTTTTGTATTCTTTTTTAAATTCTGTCCATCATAAAATGTGCAGGAAAAGGATAAAATATTCCCCAATGAAAGGAGTGACTTAGTGTAACTGACTTTATAAGAGAAAGGCTACATGTATTAATGATAACAGTTATAGGTCTGTCTGTTCTAAAAATCCAGTATTGTTTACTTATTTAATGAAAACCATGTCTGTGAATATCCAAGTAGATCACAAAATCGTTACCATTATGTAAAGCCAAGAGAATTCTAAAGACCTGAGATAATCTTTTAACTTCAGATTATCAGAGCTTAACTCTTTATTAACTTTATTTTCTGGTTTTCATAGATCTTGCAGTGGTTTCAGAAAATTTGGGGTTTTCCCCTTTAGCATAGATCTTTAAAAACTAACTACAAATTTTGTCACTTTTGCCTAGGTACAATGCCCTAGGTAAAAAAATTCATCTGATAACTTCATAAAAAATTTGGGGATTTTCAGTAATACTGATGCAGAGCCAGATGCTGAACCACCTTTCCTTCTTGCAGTAGCCTAATGGTCAGTACCCAAATCCAGACGTTCCAACACCTTTATATGTGTACTGCTAACAAAAAGCAAAGGTTCTTGATAGGTTTTGATCAGGTTCACAAGAAATTCTGACTCTATCTGTATTTAACAGCTGGAATCCAGCTAAATTATAAAGAAAGGTGCAACTTATTTGAGATCACTGTGGTGGTTTGACCCTGTCTGGAGGCTAGACTCTATCCAAAGCCTCTCTATCACTCCCCTCTTAGCTGGACAGGGGAGAAAATACATGTTGAGAGGCTTTGGAGTCGAGATAAGGACAGGGAGAGATCATTCCACAATCAGTGTCATGGGCAAAACATACTCAATGCAGAAGAAAGGCAAGAAAACTCTCTTAAATAATTTATTACACTACTTACTACGGTCAGTTCCTTATGAGTTCTCCTTCTTGGGGTGGGAGGCATTTCTCACACTCTTCTCCCATGCCAGCGTGGGGTCCCACCCACAGGAGGCAGGCCTTCATGACCTTCTCCACGTGAGTCCTTTCTTACGGGGCCTCGGCTCTTTGCCAACTGCCCCAGCGAGGTGTCACTTCTATAAACTCATAAAATGTCTCTCATTCTCTCAGTCCCAGCCTGGTCCACCCAGAGTCACAAGCCCCTCACAGCAAACCTGCTCCAGATTGGGCCTCCGTCTGTCTTCGTGGGCTGTGGGGGGACACCTGCTTCACCATGGTATTCTCCGCAGCCTGCAGGGAATCTTCTCGCACTGCCTCCTCCTCCTCCCTGCCTTTACTGACCTTGTTTGCAAAGTTTCTTACATCTTCTCACTCCCTTCTCTGGTGGCAAAATGTGGCTGTTTGTGTTTTTCTGTCTCTAAAATGTGATACTCAGAGGTGCTGTGACCAGGACTGATTGGCCCAGCCGGCCTTGTCAGTAACAGGTTTGGGAGCCTTGGGAACCCAGCTGGTATTTACTTGGTTAGATCTTCAAAGAAGCTTCTAGCTGCTTCTTAAAGCAGACACCCTGCAGAACCACCACAATCACTAAATATGCAATGCTGATTATCAGATTCCTTTTGTAAGTCATAAAGTGGTAGTATAGCTAGACACACAGCAAGCAAATCCTGGAAGGGAATAAAAATGCCTTGAAAGGCCTAGGTTTCCTTATACACTTGATAGATTGGTGGCTCTGTTTCTCCTGAAAGTACACATTGTTCTTTAGAAAGAAAAAAAACCCAGAGATGTGATATCAGAATTCATTCTTTATACATAACATTCTCATTTTCAAAATACATAAGAAATGTATACATATGTGTGAGTGGGTGTACACACACACACACGCATGCTTACCAAAATTAAGAAGTAAGACTCATTAAATAGGGGTTACGGATTTTGTGATCACAGTTGACCGAACAGGTAAAATATACACATGAAACTTTGAGACATTAGGAAATATTCTAACCTATACAGTTCAGTTTTATAGAAATCACAGCAGCTCTGCAAATATAATTGCGTTAAAATCCCTGGACATAAAAAAATGCCACCTCAGCTATAATATCACTTTACAAAAAAGACCTCTTGCCTCACTTTACAAAAAAGACCTCATTAAAGAACTGCCAATGCAATATATTCTTTGAAAATACTTTCCTTCAGTATTTTGCATGCCTCAATGATTCGTATGCCAAAAGAAGTTACAAGCACATGGTAGAAAATAACATCAGATAATTTGTTTGTAGAACTTTTATGACAATAATTAACAATATTTCTTTTCAATTGCTTTTTTTTTTTGCTTTCCTCAGTCTCTTCAAACCAATAACTCATAGAATCATAGAATGATTCAACTCAAGCATATTTAACTTATATAAATGACTAATGTAAAGACAATTTATAATACTTATATATGTATAAAATATGTACATTTTAATATGTGTAAACCATACACATACGCATAAAATTTATATGTATAAGTATAGAGTGTGATTGCGTGTGTGAGTGTAAGATTGAGAACTGTGGATCTCAGAACATGCCAGGGTTAGAAATGTCTGTGGGTTTTTTAAGAAAAGAAACCTCATAGGTAAAATTAGTGCACACTGGAAACTGAGAGACATTTCTTACCTTTTTCTTTATTAGAGAAAAAATATTATCCCTGGATTCTTTTGGATAGGTATTCCCAGTTCTAAACTGAAAATAAACAGTAATGTAGAGCTAAGTACTTTTTCCATCACAGAGAGGAAACACAAACCTTTTTTGTTATGTACCTTTTTTCAAAGTGCTCTTTTCTTGTTTGTTTGTTTGGGGTTTTTTCCCTGAAATATTTAGAATGGAATTTACTTCTGACACAATTCGAAAAAAAAAAAAAAACCCAGACACAGAATTGGTTGAAAATTTAATCCTCTCTCTGTAGAAATAAAATTAATGCATTTTTGCTGTGGTTTGACGCATGTGGGCAGCTGAGCCCCACACAGACACTCGCTGTACCAACAAAAATGGTGTGTTATCATTACTGTTTTCAGCTAACATCCACATCGCAGCTCCAAACTAGTATGAAGCAAATTATCTCACCCTAAACCCAGTGGAGTTAAATAACATTAATAGTGAAATAAGTGCTATGAAAGTATGTGTCATTACGATTTCATTGCCCTCATTTTGATGATGACCCAAGGTCATGTAGATAACATTAGAAAATTATCCGTCTTAATCTTTCTTTTTGAGGATTTAGAAGTGTTCATCATATGGTTACAAAGCTTAAGCTTCTTTTTTATTTCCAAGTATTTTAATAGTAATAGATATCAGCAGTAGAGATCAGTATAAAAAAACCCCATATTTTCTAGGTACATAGATGGAGCCCTGAGACTCAGGTATAAAAATACTAATTCACATACCTTACCGTAGTGAGCCTTAAGATAGGTGCTTTTCCAAGTCATAGTAATATTATTAGTTGAAACCAATATATCTTCATAAGCTGCACTAATATATTATTTCTTCTTGCAGTATTGATAAAATATATACCACTGAATGACATTGAGTGTTAGTATCAAAGCAGAAAAAATGTAACACCCACAAAGAATTCAAGTTTTCTCTTAAAGCATGTTGTTTTCCTGTATTAGAGATGGGATTCTGACACAGATCACAGTTATCCATGTAGTGTTGCCTATTTGGGGTGAGCCAAATAGGTCTGCAGTCTCTTCTGAGTGCGTTGATCATAGAATCATAGAATCACAGAATGATTAGGGCTGGAAGGTACCTTAATGATCATCAAGTTCCACCCCCCTTGCCATGGGCAGGGACACCTCTCACTAATCCAGGCTGCTCAAGGTCCCATCCAACTCGATCAGCAAGTCAACTAAGCTGACAGTAGTCTAATGCCATTTTGATTTCGTGTGGCATCACAGCTGGCCTCCAGGTGCCAGTCCAAAAAGTTTTGGTGCTCACATCGCACTTCTGTTGTACCTGTGGCTTGCTTTGGTACTTCAGGATCTTTTGAATGGCACTCTACATCTATATTTATGAGTCAAGCACTAGGACCTGTAAGCTGGAGATGAATTGCACCCAAGATAGCATTAATTTGACACACATTGCATTAGTCTTTGCCAGGAGCAGATCTGTGGTCAGGCTTTCCGCTCAGTCAGAGATACAGTTTTGTGTTGTTTTTTATGTGTTGTTTGTATTGTTTTTTATGTAACTCATCTATTCCCACAATGCTATGTATCGTGTATGAACTTCGGCAGTTAGGGAAAAGCAGTATAGTTACATTATGCTTGGGAAAACAATAAAATTGTAAGGCAGCAGATCTACAGGAATTTAGATTTAACAACAACTTTGAAAAGCACTGGGGTTTCTTGTTACTGGACACAGGAACATGTTTGGTTCCTTCAGGTTGCTTATTGTAGGCCCAAAGGCATTTTAATTGTTTTATATCATTTCATCAAGATGCCCTTCAGTTTTGGACAGTATTACTGTTTCTATTTGTATGCTACTATATGCAGCATCTGAGAGACAGATGGTTTTCGTCAACATGGGGATTTTGGAGGAATTTTGATTTTTCTAATCATTTATGGAAAAATCAGGGAATCCCAAGCAACACTAAAACTGATCCAGAGTGTCCAGTTGCTGTCTCTTTTCTCATTTGTTTAGGAAAATCAGGGACCTTTACATAGTGATCCATTTCTTCTGAGTACCAAAAAAATGGGCCAGCTAAGGTCATAGAGGAAAAAGTGAAAACATATTGGTACGGAAAAGCTGTAGAGGTATTACTTAAATTATGTCAATTCTTATGTGAATGTAAATTATTAAATTTGATAAGAATATTTTTTCTTCCTTATAATGTCATAAATACTGTAAGAACATTAAATGTAGAGAGCTGTTTCAGAACTTCATCATGTGTGTGTTTGTCCCTAATGCCTTCTGGTTACAGTGTTAATCAAATGAACTAATGTTTATCGCTGCTTTAGTTTTTTTCTCATCTCATTATGTACGGAGATGTCTACTGCTCACTTATGCAGTCTAGCACCTCTAGGCTAGTGACATGTTAAAGTCACTAGAGAAGTGTAATAAAACATATGGGTCCACAGCAGATGTGTACTGTGCACGGTATTAAACAAATTGGTTTTATACTAATTTTTTTTTTCCTAATCAGCCAGGGGATATTTATTTCATTATCTTTCTTTGAAAGTTACATAAATAGAGATTCTCAGCTGCAGCTCCCGAAAATGGTCTGTCCTTTTTATTTTTTCCCTATGTTGTTTTGTTCTAGACTGTATTTAAAAAAACAACAACAACAACAACAAAAAAAACCCAGCTGTCTTGCTAGATGGTAATTCTGTTCCACTCAGATAAAAAACTTGGGGTTTTATTCCTATGAATTTCCAATGTTTGGGTTTTTTTATTAGTGGCAGGATTTTAGGTTTAAATCTAAGAAGACTATGCATCATGAACTATTCTAAAACCGCTGGGTCATCTTATACTTGTCAATGAAGAACTTGCAGAACTTGACTGAGAAGCAGGTAGACTCTTCATAATGCACTATGCACAATCTTGTGTCCTCATGGCTAGATTTGAATACGAATGTGAACTACATCTTGGACTGCAAACCATATGGTTATAGTTCTTTACTACTCTGTTCAATTCAATTTTAAACCATCTGGAACTGTGTGCAAATTCATATTCATTACGAACAAAAATTTGACAGAAAACATTAACTCTGTTATGAGAAAAGTTTTGTGTAGTAGGAGCTGTTCCTCAATTAGCCTTCTGTACACCAGTTTCCTCCACTAATTTGTTAGGGGTTTGCATATGTAAATGCCAGCCATCAGTAAGGTCTACAAAACACTGTGTATGTGTCAACCAGATATGAATGCTCAGCTCTTCCTATCAGTCAAGCTAGGATAAGTGAAACCTCCAAATTCACTAATACTTCATGGACACTAGTATTTGTTCATGCACTTTCTAACATGAAGTTTTTCTGCTCAATAGTAATTGAAAACATGTCCCAGGAAGAGCAACTAAAAAGAACATGTAATCAAGTATCAACATTGTAGAGCTTTGTCTCAAACAAGAATATTCTCGTGTATTTAACCTTCTGTAAATGTCCTTCCTGCTTTCTCCCTCCATGACAGTTTGTGAAAGAGAACCAGACAAAAAAAATGAGAAATCAGACAAAGCCTACATTCAAGGTCTTCAAATTTAAACCATTTGTGAATACAGATACAGAAATTTTCACTGAAAATGCAAAAATATAAAATAAAGAACTGGATAATAATTAATTTCACTGTTTGCAGATATAACAGAAAGTCAGGAATTTATGGTCTATTTGAGTTGATTTTAGAACACACCCTAATTACAGAGTAGCTATCAGTCAAGAAAAACAAAGCAGCACAGTTCTTTATGCAGTCTAAAATTATATATACATCAAAATGGGACATTCCTCACCATTCAAATTGTCTTATTCATGGGAGTGGTTAAAGAAAAAATAGTTTCTATTGACATAAAAGGTTGTATTTCTTATTTCAGTGCGAAAGATACAAATAAGAGTATTTACGCAAGAGTGAAATCTCAGAACTTTGGATTATACATAATATAGACTGATTTTGTACAAAATGCACTAAAGCTGAGCTACCACTGCTACAGTAATGTGATATGAGGTAAAAATTCACATAATGATTCTGTATAATATAAATAGTGAAATAAAATTATTCAGAATGAAAGGTTGAGGCTTCAAGGTATAAAAACTTTGTGCAGTCCTGTACAAAAAAATGCAAGTGTCAATAATTTATTTTTTTTTAATTTTCTCCCCTGGTGTTACTCATTGAAGAACAGTTCTAAGATGCCTGAAATGTTGTCAAATTTAATTAATGAGATTTGAAAGGATCAGAACTTGCTATTTTTAAAAATTTTATTTCTTGATGCTACAGAAAATTCTATGGATGCCAGTAGACTGCCATTATAATATTCATCGATTATAATGATAGTTGCTAACAAGACTAGACTATGAGAAGTCATAATTATCCTTTGCTGCCAAAAGAAAGTGTAAGGGCAAAGGGAGCTGTTGGATACACAGACTTGGCAGTCTCTTGGATGTCAGCAATAGAAATGTCTTTCATGATATATGTCAGGCCTTTCAGACTATTCTGAATATTCCAGATGAACTCAGCAGACATTTGGATTTCATATTTTCACCAGGAGAGATATTTTTAAAGGCTTTTGCTAGCATTTTATTGAGGCTATTTGTTTGGAGAAGTTCTTAAACTTGTCACTCATAAGACACTACTCTGGAGGCACAGTTAGATAGCCCCTAGATATGAAAGATGGAAGCAGTGTCATAAATGAGTGTGGTCTCCCAAGCCGTCCTCATTTTGCCAGAGGAGTAGAATGTTGCAACTGGACAAATGCTGCCCCATCCTTGATTTCAATTGGGATGACTTAGAAATAGAAGGAATAGGTAAACATGCTGTTTCTGGAGGGCACGTAAATATGACCTAGAAATAATAAGCAGCAAATCTCATTCACTATACCTCAGAAATAGTTTTTCTTTATAAAAATTCATCATGAGATAACAAGTGGTAAAATGCCTGTAGCATGCTGAAGGATTGGAACAGTATTTTCTGCTTTTCCATTTGCTGGGTGGGCTAACACAGACTTGTACACGTACAGATTTGCTGTGTCCTCAGTCAAAATTAGAGATTATTTGCCCCGTAAACTCTGTTAACCATTCATTTAACATTTTCCTTTCTGTCTTAATTTCTCAAAATTGATACTTAAAGTCACATTGTACCTTTTCCAAAACAAATGTAATCACTAGAGGTTAAGGATAAAGTTATGACCAACACAAAATTCTCAGTGACTTCAGAGTACCTAGGATTTATACCAAGCTACCGAGTCTTTCTATCAGGACATAAGGACAGGTTCGTAGAGCACTGCTAGAAATTATAAAATGGTGTTTTGTGTTGGTAGCAAAACTTGAACCCCGTTGAATGCACCAGTGAGAAAAAAGCATCCAAACATTACTTAGGCTCAGCTTTATCACCCTAGGTAACTTGAAGCATGGTGTTCTTTTCATCTTACAGAGGGCTTTTTGTTTACTTTTCAGTCTTTAATCTGAATGTATTCAAGCACATTTTCAAGATTTCAGGGTTTACATTCAAGCCAGAGATCGTGATCAGCATGTCTGCTATGTTTAGGACTTAAAAGCAAGTTTTTTTATATCATTCCAACAGGGTGGAACCAAAACAAATTAATCTTTTTGTAATACAATTCTGAGACAAGTCTGTCTCCTACCAGAAATACTGACAATAGACTCACTACAGCAAACAGATTCTGAAAGCCAGCTGGAATGGTTGCTTAACAGATCATTTTAAGAAAATGTCTTCTGATAAAATATGAGTAAGAACCATCTCAGCCTAAAACAACAATAATTTAATTCTATAGAAAAGTTATTTTTACAGTTGGTGGTGTACTTTAATGTTTTATTGAAAATATCTCAATTTGGTTTGCTGGAGAAATATACCTGAAAACATGAACAACAGAACTGCAGCTCTATCAGACCTCTATATTCTTTGTTGGCTTCATAATATGAGAGAAGCCTGTGAGATTGAACACTCTACTCTCAGGAAACATTGTCTTTCCTAGTTTTGGTTTTAAAAATGTATTTGAATTTAACATTACTGAATTTGAAAGATTAATAAATAGCACAGCCTGGGAATGGTCCTTACAGATCTCCCCAACAGCTTTACCAGTGTTCCCATCACTATTGTTCTGAGATGCTTTTGAGCGAAGATTGATAATGGGAGTGGTAGTTTGTGGTCGGTTGACCTTGAAGCAACCAGAGCACCACCGAATGCATTTTTCTTTTTTACCTCAAGGACTAAACTTCTAATCTAGAATCACAGTCTGGTTTCCTCATGCTGCAGGTCCCAATTGTAATATCAGGAGACCATTTAGTGGTGGAGGGTCTGCTTCCTAACATCAGAAAGAAATCCAAAAAGAACTACACATACATACTGTGCATAGAAACTGCTTTCACTTGACAGTTACACATATAAAATGTTCTTAAACTTACAATTTCAGATGGAAAAAAAATCACTTTAAATCCTATACAGCTGCATACAGATGAAGATATATCTAATGAGAGAAGCTGGTCAATACAAACATGAGGAAAATGATTTGGGACACTGTCAGCTCACAAAAGTGAGCTAGACTTGGCTATTTCCATTTTGAAGTCAAGTGAAAGGTTTTTAGCCAGTAGCCTCCATCTCAAACCAAATCACTCAGCAATATTTTCCATTGACATTTATTCTGCCTTCCTGCTTTTCTTATATAATTCTCTACTGAGAATGGAACATTTTTTTTTTTTCCATGACACTGAACCGTTGATTTTTGCCAATCTTCTACTATATTCTCCTCTTTGCATAGACAAAATTTAAGATAATGGTGAAGGAACTGTGCTCAAATGAACAATGAAAATGTCCCTTTTTGTCTGTAAACTTTAATGCTAAATCTTCTTTCTCTCCTTCTTCCTCTGTTTTTTTGACATTTAGCTGTTAGATTTAATAGCTATCATCAGGAAAAAGGTACTATTTCCAAAGAAGAATGTGACTCTTACTTGCCTTCAGCCTTAAGATTTGGCATTGGCATTATTTATACTCTTATCCAATAAATAGAAGCTTTCTAGAATGTGATTCATGTTCTGTCTGTTTAAAGAATGCAAAGGCATATACTCCATTCAAAGGAATTAAAAAAAAAAGAGATTTTTAGGATTTTTTTTTTATGTCATGTCTATCCTCTTTATATCATTTTAATGGTTCCTTCAGTTTTTATGGAATGGAGGCTTTATTGACTAGTCAGCTTAAAATGCAGAGGTAAATATTATATATAGGCTAAATAAGTTGATTGTTATTTTGCCAGCTAGACGTCTGAAAAATATGAAACTCCCCATTGTGATCATCTAAAGAGAAAGCTAATTTAGTCTCTGAAGAAACTACAGCATTGTTGCTCTTTGGTTTTGTTTGCATTTATTGCCAGAAGCAAACCAAACAAGTATTAAAAAAAAAAAAAAAGGATCTGGGGAGAAAAGGCAGTATTTTAGGAAAAGAAAAAAGTTCTTACTTTGATTGAAATAATAGTTTATTCCTTCCATTTTGTCAGAAGTTTTTAGATAACCCTTCCTCCAATAATCTGAAATAGGTATTGGGCTGCAGAAGGGAAATCCAGTCTTCCTTTGTAAACATCCTGATGGTGTAGCAAGAATTAATATTGTCTGTTTGCACGTTGGATTCCTTCTCCAAAATCACCCCTTAAACTGGTTAGCTACCTGCAGTTGCTAAGGAAATACAAACAGTCTGCAGATGCCCAGTGTGCCAAGCTTGTTCTGCCCCTTGAAATACCGTGTTTCTGGAGTTGTAACAGCTGTAGTTGCCCTAAGGACTGCAAAGTGAGGAAAAGATTTTCTACCCAAGGAGAGGGAACTCATGCTAAAAGACTACAGGCTAAACTAAGTAATTTTTATTTGGAGATAGAACTTGGATGCTCCTTACATTCAGGGGAATTTATTTGGGAGCCTCTAAAGGTCTCACTAGAAGAGTTTACAGCTACCGTGTTCCAGTACTGGTGAAACTGAGCACTTGGCTTCTGTCTCCAGAATCAGAACATTAGTCAACTGGTAATATTTTTTAATTGTAGGACCATCAGGAGAATTTACTCCTTTTTAGGCATTTAAAATTTGTATTAAAATGTTTTCTATACACATGGGTTGTCTGAACTTTTCTTTTTCCAAGGAAAGCTGCAGTGATTATGGACTGCAGGTGTCCATGGGCTTAAGGAAAACATTCAGTACTATAAAACTCCCGAATAACCCAGAGCAGTAACTGCTCTAAATCTGAGACTGTGAGGTCCACGTTACGCTCCAGCAAATAAGAATTATCAATCAAAATGTTTCTCTGAGACAGAATGTACCTTATTCTGCTGAAGAAGGAAAATTCAGTAAGATAACAGGAGTGGAGGGAGAGAGAAATGTCCAAAGTTTACATAAATCACAGCAGCTTCTTTAGGAAATAACAGAATGTTTGAGGTCAGAAGGTGCCTCTGGAGATTGTCTAGTCCAACCCCACTTTTCAAACCAGTCAGCTGCAGAAGGTTGCTCATGTCCATGCCCAGTTGGATTTTGAGTACCTCTGAGTTTGTCACTCCAGTCCCATGGTCATTTTTCTGGTCCTTTTCTGGCCTCACAGCTTTCAAACTCCTTTGTTTTTCAAGATTGTATGTAAAAATGGCAGTCAAAGTTACTCTATAAACCTTCACGAAAGAGGAATAAGGCAAATTAAAAACACATACTTCTTCAGGAATTAAATTCTTCAGGTTGAAACTAGATTATCTCGGAGGTCTCTTCCAACCCAACCCATTATATGATTCTATGAAGTCTGCATGTTGAATTTCAGCCAGCACAGGAGCTAACTGCACAACATATGGGCAGATGTATGATTTCCTTTGGTGATGTTTATGTGGAGATATGACTTGTTTTCTTTGCAAATGTTAACATTATTAAACTAATCATCTGAGCAAGCTTATTGTAATGTGTATGCACACACACACACAGAGACATGTACACATGCACACCAAGTGTACTGTAGTGTTTGTATAGACTCGTACTCTTACCTGTCTTCCTTCAAGTTGTTTCTTGCAAAAATCATGGGGAAGGAACTTTTGCTGGTACATGTGAAAAAAAAATTGTCCTCAAACAGCTGTTTCTATGTAAAAATATATTAATGCAGTTAATTGGTATTGACCTTTTAGAATATTCATCATACCATTCCTTTATTATTCTGAAAGTTCACTTTGAAGGAGGTATAGTTGGTCCTGCAGAGAGAGGCTAAAAGAAATCTCAATTGAGTTTTATTTCTACGCTAATGCTAGAAAAAAGTCAACGGCTTCTGCTGGGTACCCTTAATTTGCAACATCATTTCACATACCATATATATTTAACGTTATTGTACACGTTCTTAGATTATATTATTTATTAGATGATTACTTGGGTGGAATATGAAAGTTATTGGTACTGAAATTGCTTAATAGTCATGCTCTAGCATATTTTCTTGCAGAAAAAAGTGTCTTTATCCAACTAAGCAAAGTAATAACAATCCTTCAAATACCATCACAAGTCCATTGAAGATTAGTAATTGGGGAGAGCATTAGGAATCTTGATACAGCATATGAATGATTTCTCATAATTGTTCACTCGGTGCAAAGATACATAAGATTATTTTTTTATTGAGTTTCATGTTTCTTTTCATATTTTCCTGGAGCTCTACTGTGTAAACTTCATCTGATGTTTCATGAAGAAATTAAAAAGCAATGAATATTTGAAACTCAAACATAAAAAAAAAAAAAAAAAGAGCTGGTGCGAGTCATAGCCATGGTTGGTCATTTTTGTACTTTCCCATTTAGTTGTCCCATATGGAAAAAAATAGCAATCTCTGGAGATGTAGTTTCCTTATCTGCAGTATTCAAGTTACAATTGGAGGTGAGAAGAAATAATCTTAAAACTTACGTGGCTTCTTATAAACATTATTTTCCCCCCTCCCAGAGTTTTCATAGTGATAAGATATGCTTCCCATTGCACTTGAGGCTTGGAACTTGCAAAACCCTAGCCTAGATTTCTGGAGTTCAGAATTTCTTCCAGATTCCCGCTGCTGTTGCTGCTATATTTGGGATATTCCAGTATTTCTTAGTTAACTAGATGCTGGCACTAACATATTTTCATTTACAAGTTTACTGCAACACGTGACAAAGATGTTTTGGTTTAAGGGACAGTTGTCTCAGCAGGGTTAATGCAAGAGTTTGATATTTATCTATAAGGTGCATCAAAAGGAGCCTGGCCAGCAGATTGAGAGGTGATTCTGCCCCTGTACTCTGCTCTGGTGAGACCTCGCCTGAAATATTGTGTCCAGCTCTGGAGCCCTCAGCACAAGGACACGGACCTGTAGGAACGTGTCCAGAGGAAGGCCACAAAAGTGATCTAAGGGCTGGAGCACCTCTACTATGAGGACAGACTGAGAGAGTTGGGCTTGTTCAGGGAAGGCTCCGGGGTCACCTTTTAGTGGCCTTCCAGCCCCTGAAAGGTACCTATAAGAAAGGTGAGGAAGAACTGATCACGTGGGCATGTAGCAATAGGATGATGGGTGATGGTTTTAAACTAGAAAAGGGGAGATTTAGGTTGGATATTAGGAAAAAATACTTTACTATGAGGATGGTAAATCACTGGAACAGGTTGCCCAGAGAGGTGGTGGAGGCCCCATCCCTGGAGCAATTCAGAGTCTGGGGCTCTGAGCAACCTGATCTAGTGAAGATGTCCTCACTTACTGCAGCGTGTTGGACTAGATGACCTTTAAAGGCCCCTTCCAACCTAACATATTCTATGAGTTTATGATTCTATGTAATGGCTTAAACACATTTATCCCGTTTACATACTAGTATCAGGTGTGTTTAATCACAGAATCATAGAGTGTCCAAGTTATAGCAAAAAATAGAGTCACTGAAATTTCTGTTCTGGCATTTTTACACAGGCTGGGAAAGGAATTATTCATAAACCACAGCTCCAGTAATCGGACAGTCAAGTATAGGAAGCAAAACTGTCGCTTCAACAACTGTTCTGCCACATCTGTGCTTGCATCGCAAAGAGCAGCAGCAGGACAACTTTCCTTTAGATGGAAGAGCTGTCTAAATCAACTCCCCAATAAGTCAAAGAGGTGAATAAATTTGGGAATTGGGAAGAATTGAATGTGTGTATAACCCCCAGAGAGCACCTAGGGAAATAGAATATAAAACCCAGTATGTTTCAGTAGGAACAGATGCTCATTAAGGACGTGCAATAGGAATGCAGGACAGCAGGATTCCTGAGGGTGTCTGTGGGAGCTGGATATACAGAGAAATACTGTAGGTTTGATGTTCACACATCTAGTTTAAGTATACATTACTATAAATGTTTGCAAATGTTTTCTGTTTTATGTTTGGTTTTAAGGGCTTTTTATTCTACCCAAGCTGAGTTAAAGGAAATGTTGAGGTACATCAAAACACTCCTCACCCATGTAGGGGAGAAAGAAGGCTTAAATATAAAACCTGGACTTCTGGAGACACCTTTAAACTTGCCCAGCTTTGCAGTAAGTTATTTTCAGGCTTGACACATCAAGATAACTTGGCCAAATCTGAAAGTTAGCATCCCAGAGGGCAGGAAAGGGACTTTCCCACTCAGAGATAGGTGACATTTAAGACAGGTCTTTGATGGGTGAAGGTAATATAAAGTTCATGTGAATGTCCCAAGTCCCAGAGGTGCTTACAGTTGCACATGAAAATAGAAAGACAGACCTTTACTAAGTGTATTTTCAAAATTTGCCATATCCTTTCTCTGCACTCTTGTCTGCTGCTGTTCAGCTGTATAAAACCATTTCTGCTGGATCACCTGAGAGTAAAAGTGGGACATTTGGGCAGAGCTAGATGAGTAGATGCAGGGTTATGTGGAGGTACCTGTGTTCCCCTGAACTAGTTTTTATCTCAGTGTCTGGTTTAGGCTCCAGAAACAGGCACCTAATAAAGCATAATTAAAACTCCTAATCTGATTTTGCCACTGCTATTGTTCCTGCTGCTGCCATTCATGCTGTCAAAGGACAATTACTCTCATTAACCAAATGAAAGTACTGTTTAGGGGAAAGAAAATTCAAGAAATCTTACTCAGCGCTTGGCCTGTCATAAAGGTAAGGAATCTGTGACTGTCTGCTAAAACTTTACACTTCCCTTGGGCAGTGAGGTGGTGAATTTTTAACCAGTGTCATGGTTCTTTCTATACCCAATGATTAATGTCTTGGTAAAAACTTTATGCACACTTAATCATTCATAACCAAACAGATCTGATTCTGTGCTGCTAAAAGCTTCAGCATTTATAATTAAATGACATCAGCAGAAAGAAACCAGCTAAATCTGGAACTAGACAGTTTGAAAGCTTAATGATAATATTTAAATCTTCCTCCATGTTGCACTGTGGCATTTAAGGAGGATTTTTGGTGGTTTTTATGCTGAGAGTGGGAAGAGATAACAGCGGCTCCTTTGCAGTGTTTTCTTGGCTACGCTGTGTTTTCTTGGCTGGGGAGAAAATACAAGGGGAAGTGAAAGAGCAGCCTAAACATGTTCACATGAATGTATATTACAAAGTATGTTTGAATCTGCGAGCATTTATTTTCATCATGTAAATTTGAGGACAGTATTCAAGGAAGACAACTGTTGGCTTTAAAGATTGTGAAGATAAGGGTATGGACAGCCTTGGGATCCTACTTTCTCATCTATGGACTCTCTTTTATTAAACTAGGGAGTTTATCAGAAAGAAATTAATGCCAAAATTACAAGTCAGACCCATCTGCTGATTCTTAACCAGCCTCCCCTTAGAAGAGTGGGAAACTGAACTTTAATCTCCCAGCCTGTGAGAAGGGGCTTGAACCTCCAAAGGGTGAGGTAAAAGTTGAGGCATTAGTGGCTCCCTGTCAGGCTCTGCTTTTAATGGCAAGGAGGGACTGCCCAGTAAGAGGGGCAAGAAAGGCCTCAGGTAATGACCGGAGCCTGAGCTCTGTTTAGAAATAACACAATGTATGATTTTTTACTAGATTTAGATTGGACTGTTGTTTCTCATGGAGTAAATTAAAGAATAGAGCCTCATAATTTTTCATATTGTTGCTTCCTGTAACTTTTATTATTTGCCATAGCTCATCAAAAGTATCATACCTTAGTTCAAAAGCAAATATTATCTCTAACACATATATGCATTTAAGACAAACTACCTATGGATATACATTATTTTCTGTGAATGCTTGGAGGTAGAGTTTTAGTATTTTCATTCAATCCACTAAATAAATATATAAATAAATGCACCCACTTTAAAATCCAGGTATTTAAATGGACTTTTCACTCTTTGAGGATTTTTTTGTTGTTTGGGAAATATGAAGCAATAGTAAAGGGGAATAAATTACAAGAAGAATTGTTTTGACCCTGATTTTTTTTTCTTTTTTTTGGTAGTCCCCCAAAGCAGGTGTAATAGATGGATCAATTGTCTAATTTATTAATTCCCTGAAGCTTGAAAGAGATATCTTAGAGCAAAAGAATGTGAAAGGTATCTGAAGCAATGCAGTATTCAATTATTTATTTCCCTCTCTCCTTAAAGACTGCTTCAGTTCCAGATCATCCCATTTCTCCTATATAATTAATGGGTAGTATAAAATACAGCTCAGAGTAACTTGGCTGGACTTGAAAGTATGTATGCATGCCATTTTTTTCGTTCATCATAGAGAGTAAATAGACATATGCATACAAATTTCTGCTTATTTGTTCAGCAAATACTTGACCTATGTGTTTCACTATGTCCTGAAAGTGAATACACCTGTAATGCTGTAAAGCTTAGTTGTAAGTATAACTTGCATGACGATGTTGGCATAAATGTATAAAATAGGTTTATAAAATTGTAAGGGAATATATTTATAATATTTTAGGCAAAAATCATCATTTGAACTTACTAGTACTGAAAGAGACCTTAGGAAGCTATGTATTCCTAATCATTTACTCACCATAAACAATGTTTTACAGCTGGAGCAGTGATCTTGACTCTGAAGTAGAGAAGGGATTAGGATGTGTTCTTGCAGAGTAAAAGGTTTAGGTATATTGTGCTAGTTGAGGAACATTGAACCCAGATCTTCCATTTAAAGGGTAGATTCTAAGGTGAGAATCACCACTGCACTCATCAGCTGCTTCTTTGATATTGATTCTTGAAAAAAAGGAATCAACTGATTGACTCACATATGATGTGCAAATTGTCCTCATGACTGTGTCATTGAGGAGATTCCAAGTGTTTCATCCCAGTGCTTCATAAATCTTTACATAAATTCCAGACCTCATCCCTTTTCTGCTTTTGGGGTTTTTATTAGCTTGGCATAATTACCCATTTGACAGATGCCTTATTCCTTTTCCCCACCAAGGCAAATGCCCAGATGGGAATAGATAGCTATCAGCTCACACTGCCCATTCTCTGAACCAACTTGGCATCAAACTCATGAAAGTAAAACTTTCAAACATCAGGGACTGGTATATATGAGCCAAAGCATATTTTAATTCCTAGGCTTTGCACAGCTGAGGATCTGAAACTCCACCACTTCATGCCTGTGAAACTGTGGCTCCTAAATACCCAGGGGGTGTTGAAACACCTTGACTTTTGGACCCATTCATTGCAGTAAATTATAGATAGTTGTTAGATTATAATAAAAATAAGCCTGGGTGTCAAGAAGTACTTCCAAAATATAGCAAATGCTGGGGCTTTTATTAAAGTTGATTATTGAGACAGGTAAATTTGAATAAGAATATTTAAAATGTTATAATTAGATTCCTTACTCCTGGCTGTCACATGTATTATTACCCACTTTGAAGAAAATTGTGTGTGCATGAAATTTATGAGCTGATTTGTAGATGTAAGAATTCTGCAAGAAATATAAAAAATAAGTTACATGGTTGAATGCAGGATATGCTTTGCATCTGGATTCTCTGCATAGTTTCTAGGTAAGTAACTGTAGCATTTCACTCCTGATGAAATATTCTGTTTCTAGAAATCACTCATTTCCAGTACCTGAAGACTGGCCAGTCTTGTTGTAGACACCTGTAGATATCGTTTTCCGTAGCAAATATTTTAAAATGTTTTTTGCTTCTATTTCAAACCACATGGTATAAAAATCCATGCCTTCTCTTTCAGTGCAGTCCTCTCCCGGGTTTGCTACACTGATCTGCGTAGCTCCCAACGTGTTCTGTAAGCAGACAAATGCTCTGTTGAAGTCACAAGATCTACTGTTTTCTTAAAATTCAGATCTTGCTTTACACGCTAATGTATTCATCTGGGCCTTTCATCAGGAGGAAACAGATGTAAAAATCATACTATTAAGCGCGGTAAATATAGTGATTTATAGAATTCAGCCCTTGCAAGCTTTCTATACAGAGGTTAACGGAATTATTTATTTATCTGTGTCGGGAGCTGATTTAGCACTAGAAGCCCCAAAGCAAATGCAGTTTGCCCTTGAACAGTAACGTAGTTTAGGAATGTAAGGCAGTTTCTTTATTCTGAAAGCTGCATGAGCTGTGTGGATAACAGATCTCTTAATTTGCACACACTAAATAAACCTTTCATCTTGTTTCTGATGTTTAGTTTACAGTAACCCAGGTCACAATGCGTGACGCTGGAACCGGGGTGAATGAAAGCACAACCTTTCCCTCCCATTTGTGAGAAAAGGGAAGAGTGGAAAGGAGGATAAGTGTCTTAACAGCTGTCATTGCCAAAGATTATTTAAAAGCTGTAAAAGCCCTCATTTGCCTTCAGGAGTTGTGACATATGGTCAGAAATGGTTTGAAGATTTATTGTCATCTTTGTTGGATGAGATTCAAAGTGTTCCTTAACAAGGATCTTGTCCCTCATCATCCTTGGAAAAATCCTTCAGAAATTGTAAAGCATACAGAAAGCACACATAGACTCAGGTTTTTCATTGATTTTTTTTTTCTTTAAGAAAAGCAATAAGCAGGGTTTCCAGATGAAATAAAGGAAGTATTATTGGTAAAAGTGAACCTTAGTTTTTACGTGGCACCACTTCATTATACACTTCAATGACAGATTATTCCTTACCCATTGGTTCAGTTGAGTCATGATTCTGAGCCATAAAGCTCCTAAATGCAATGACAGCCATCCATTCTTTTCTACACGTCCCTCTCTTCATCCACCAAATGTGGATTTCACAATTTGAAGGCATGATGAGACCCTTCCTCCCATTAAACCCCATCAAGACTTCTGAGGTCAAGAAAGCAACAGAAGGTACCAAATGACAGGCCACCTCAGCAAGCAGAGTAAAGGCTAATGGAAAAGGGAAGGCAAAAGCCAGAGCACTGAAATGCCTAGAACCAGAAAAACCCCAAGTGTGTGACTTAAAATGATTGCATTGGGTTTGTGTGACAAGGTGTTGGCAGTGGAAGGGCTACTGGGGTGGCTTCTGTGAGAAGCTGCTGGAAGCTTCCCCCAAGTCTGACAGAGCCGATAGCAGCCAGTTACAAGAAGGACCTATCACTGGCCAAGTCCAAGCCAATTAGCAACAGTACTAGTGCCTCTGTGATAACATAATTAAAAAGGAGAAAATGTTGATGTGCAAGACCAATTGCAGCTGGAGAAAGGAGTGGAAATAATGAGAGGGACAACTCTGAAGATATCAAAGTCGGTGAAGAAGGAGGAGGAGATGCTCCATGTCCCAGAGAAGAGGTTCTCCGGCAACCCATGGCGAAGGTGTGGTGAGTCAGGCAGACTTCCTGCAGCCCATTGAGGACCAAATGCCAGAGCCCATGAAGGAGGCTGTAACCCATGGGAAGCCTATGCTGGAGCACGTTCCTGGCAGGACCTGTAGCCCTATGGAGAGGAGCCCACACTGGAGTGGGTTTTCTGGCAGGACTTGTGACACCATAGAGCAGCCATGCTGAAGCAGTCTGGTCTGGAAGTTCTGCATCCCACAGAAGGGACCCATGCTGGAAGAGTTGGTAAACAACCACAGTCCATGGGAAAAACTTGTATTAGAGAAATTGGCGGAGGACTGTCTCGCATGCTGTGCTGGAGCAGGGAAAGAGTGTGAGGAGTCCTGCCCCTGAGGAGGAAGGAGCAGCATAGACAACATGTGATGAACTGACCGCAACTCCCATTCCACATCTGCCTCCACCGCTGGTGGGGAGGAGGTAGAGAAACCGGGAATAAATTTGTGCCCAGTAAGAAGGGAGGGGTAGAGGGGGACTTTTAAATATTTGGGTTTATTTCTCCCTACCCTACTCTGATTTTATTGGTAATACATTAAACTAATTTTCCTGTTGAGTTGAGTCTGGTTTGCCCATGACAGTAACCAGTGAGTGATCTCTTCCTGTTCTTATCTCAACCCATGAGCCTTTCATTGTGTTTTCTCTCTCTTGTCCAGCTGAGGAGAGCGAATTGTAGAGCAGCTTTGGGGGTTATCTCTGCCTCCAGCCAGGGTCAACCTACCACATGGTAATGGACAAATTGTCTCTAATTTAATTTTCCAAGCTGAAGGTACTTGGAGCAATACCATGCTCCTTCCCACCAACCACTGCACCTGTAGGAATTAAGAATAAGGCCCATTGCGATGAGTATTGATCTCAAGGTGTACAAGGTACCAGTGAGATATGGCAAAGGGCACCTTTCTTATCCCTCTTAAATTTTGCATAAGTCAGACTGATTTAAGCTTTAGCTGAATAAAATCCTCCAATTTTAGCAGGCTTGACAAGAATTTATTGTGTTCCAGTAAGAAAATAACACAGAAACATAATACTCCAATCATATTTTTAAAGGTAGCTTCACAGTATAAAGTTATGGCACTCGCATGGTAGAATTATAGTTACTTTCAGATTCAGTGTCCTTGGTTGTTTCCTGAATAATAGTAATATATCATGTAAGTGGGGAATGAATCATCTGTGTATATAACACTGCTCACTGCTTCCTAGCTGGGGTTAGAGCAGGGCCATCATGAGCAGGATGGGGACAGGAGGCCATGTTAGTGTTCCACTGGCTCATGGTGTGGGGAGGTGAAAGACCAGTAGTGACATGTGTGACAGGTGGAGAAGTTGGGGCTTCTTCAGTCAAAAGAAATCAAGTAAAGAGCAGTAAGGAGAAGACACACTTGGCCACTCCTTTGACTTTGTTCCTCCTCCTTTTGGGAGATGGAAGAGTATCCAAATAAATGTTTCCAGGTTGAATAACAATTCGGGTAGGGTTACATCAAAATAAAACCAGCTCTTTCAGTATCTGTTTCCCATCTGAGACAGAACAGATATTACTTCATCAAAACTGCTAAAAGGTTCTGGCTACACAGGTGGTAGTAAACTAAACCTGTCCAGAGGTGTCCTGTGGCAGTGAGGCTGGCAGATCTGCCTATTCAGCTCTCTTTACCTCCAGGTGTTCCTCCATGCAGCATGCCTGTGGGTATGGTGGCAGCTATATGACACTCCTAACTCATTTTTTTCTGTACCTGCCACTGCAGGAAGGAAAAAGGGCCATAAATCATCTACTTAATTTTTCTGACAATGTTTATAGCTGGTTTATTCTTTACGCAGATTCCCCAAACTTTCTACAGAGCTTCATTCCTCCTGGCAGGAGCTTTGATTTCATGGCATCAAGACCTTCCTAACCCTCAGGCTGTATATTTAAGTTTTGATTTCTGTAAGTTTGTATAAACCCACTGATACAGGGCCTTCTATCTTCCTGCACCATTGGTGCTGAGTGGTAGGAACAACAGAAATGTTTCAAATGGAGTTTCAGATTTGCTTTCTCACACAGGGGCTGCTGAGGTGCAGTAACTTGAAACCAACTTTCCAGACAAACAGCACGCACCATGGTGAAAAGCATCCCATTCCAGTCAATCCAAGGGTTCAGACTGGTCAATGAATGCCATTCACAGAGGAGCACAGAGGTGCTGGGAATGTCACTGGCAAGGAGAAGCCAAGTGGTACAGGTCTTCATGGACTGTTCTGGTACTTCTGGTTATACAAGCAGGGAATCCCAGGCTGTTGGAGAGGCATGACTGTACCAAGTACCTGATTGTCAAGGAAGCCATGAATAGGCCTGTCTCCCATGTGCCCATCTCCAAAACAGCATTATGGCATAGAAATAAGGAAGGAGTAAATAAAACCAGATATGTCCCCTGCAGAATGGAAGGAAAACCAGCCTTGATAAGGAGGAAAAGAATCCTTTTCACACCTACCTCTTGAATGACCAAGACAAGCTACCCAAGATGATAGTGAAGCCATCTTGGCATTTTGTGAGAAGTGAATCACCTGTGTAAGGTGTCTCAAATTGCTCCAACCAGATACACTTCACAGGATCTTCAGGTTTCTTAGATGCAGAACTAAGCCCAGTTTTATGAATCACTTGAGATTTGTTCCTTATTAATGCTAATTTAAATCTTCTTGAGGGAGTTGGTAGCAAACCCATCCCTTTTTATTTTTACTTTTTAAAGGAGAGATCATACTTGGAAGCAAATCTTAGTCATTTTCATTTGATTTTTACATGAATCACTGA
This sequence comes from Heliornis fulica, assembly GCA_013399135.1. Lineage (NCBI taxonomy): Eukaryota > Metazoa > Chordata > Aves > Gruiformes > Heliornithidae > Heliornis > Heliornis fulica. The sequence goes on along the minus strand of VXBZ01012881.1, from coordinate 203,268 downwards.
GGTACTGCTTTGTGACTTAAATTAACCTTGTTGAAACAGTTATATAGAAACTCACGCTCTCCAGTGGCCTTTAATTCCTAGTCTTTCTTCAAACGCCTGTTTTTGAACACAGAGCTAGGGCATATATGTGACATAGAATAGTGAAAATACATTATTACTAGGGACTTCAAATATCCTCTCCCATGGATACTTATTGTCTCATTAAATAACTCGTGAAAAGGACTTTGAATTATCCACATTAAATGATAGCTGGGAGACCTGTGTAATGAATTTATAAATTTATCCTAATCAAATGCTGTTTTCCAGATAGAATTTCTTGACTGAGCCCAGGGCTAAGGACAGCTCAGTAGGGGTTTAATTATAGTGGTACAATTGGTATGAAAAATAGTTGCTTTCCCTTATGGGAAAGTTTCATTGACTACTAGGTCAAGAAAATGCAGCACTGTTTGGAAAACTTAAAATAACAGTTGCTTTTCTGAGAAATTGATATAGATAATTTTGAATAAATTTGTGAAATTTTGATAAATACTTGCCATTGCTTTTAAAGAGAAATTCCAGTGAGTAGGACAAATAGGCTACTGTACTTTATTTAAGATACTACATTACAAATGTCAGCATGCATGAGAATAACGTATAATGTGGGTGAAAGAACCATTGCTCCTAAAAGGAAATCAATATATAATGACCACTAATATCACATCTCTGTTCAGTGTAACAGAGGACAACAAAGCACCTGCATTATGCCTACAAGGAGCATTCACTTAGTGCTCCAAGAATAGGTGCTATAACTGATCTTGCAATTCATGTATCATAATACTCAGTTTGTGCCTTACACTTTTGGGTTTACACAGTGAGCTGTAACTTGGTGGATATAGATGAAAGCAGAACCTTTTTTTTTTTTTTGTATCTGGTCAAAACCACACATTAATTTTACTTTTGTGCACATGTTGTAAGAAGGGAGAAGTATAACAGAATTTCTGGATTCAGGATAATAAGCACATTGGAGAAACTGGAGTTCTATGGATCACAAATATTAGGACATTCAGGCTTTTTTGCTTAGACCTTAATTGTTATGTAGCTAATAGAATATGGCATACCAAGGTCAGAGAGGATTTTATCTTACTTCGTTTTCTGGAGTGAAGATATATATTTATGCAGCTTCAGAGGAGGAAGAGGCAAGCAGATCTGTTCTTGGATTCTTCATATTGATTAACGTCTCTAACACCAGCTTCTGAAGTTATTTTGCATGTCTTTTGTTGCCACTGTGTCTAGTCTGATTTAGTTTGAGTTTAGGGAATCGCTTACTACACTGCTGTCAGTGAAGCATTTGTTTGCTTTGCTATTAAAGACTCCCAAAATTCGAAGTAAAGAGTGTAAAGTTAAGGAAACAAATACTGGTACGTGTTTTTCTAACGTCAGCTGCAGTTCATTGTAGTTCTAGAACTATGGTGTCTGCATGGTGGATGAGTGAATGAGCATGGTTTATAATGGAATTATGACAAAAGAATCTTTAAAAGTATTATATATGTCAAGCTCCACCCTTATCTCTAAGAAATTTAAGAAGTCATTCAAAAACACTGGGAAAGCACCATGATCTTCCTTTGCAATATTCTAAAAGTATCAGGGAATTTCTTTTTCACTATTGGTTAGGTTCTGATAGAATCATCAATATTTTTATCTCTTACAATTTTATTTCATCTTGTATCATTTAGAAAAGTTCTCTGGCAACCTTTCTAATTGCTATAGATGATTGGAGAAGTTTTGACTTGATTATATCTAACAAAATGTTGCAGAATTTGTCATTTGAGATGCATGTGTTTCTGTCTGTTTTATTTCTTATCTGAGGATGGAAAGAAAGCAGAGGTGATAAAATATAAGGCCATTCTCAGATTGGATTGAAGGGTTGCTTTTAAAATGCAGTATGTAACCTGAAGGCAATATGAGGAGAAAAAAATGCACTAAAAATTGAAAGTCACAGAAATACCGTGCACACAATTTGATTATGATACCAGTACTCCAGTTTTTACCTTAGGAAAGCTATGAATGGTCATTTTTCCTTGTGTTTTATAATCAGTAAAACATTTTCAATCCTTACTGGTGACAAGCAAAAGGTTCGCAAAAAATTACATGTCTCAGTATAAATACTTAAATATGTGTTTTCTAGTATGGTGGAAACATGGACAATGAAGTAACTTAAAGTCTCTACTTTGTAGGGATGAGGACAAAATCAAGGGTCTGTCTTGGATTCAGTGGTGTTAAAACTCTTCCCAAGACTTTATCACACAGCTTTGAGGGGTTCTTTTCTGCAAATTTTAGACCATATGCGATTTTGCAGAATTGATATGGCTCCCTCATCACTGCATTTACATACTCATATGAACAGTGACAACTTAGCAATTTATAGTCTAGTTTAAAGAAGTTTGAAGGCAACAAGTGTGTGTTTTTCTCCTTGGTGCCCTGGCATGACTGTGAGGAACTTTGGAGATAGTGAGCTTTGAGGTAAACCCATTTCCTTTCAAAAGTATGGAAAACAAACTGATGTGCAGGTCTCTACAGTATATGCAAGGTATGAGTAACCCTGTCAGATTTACTCTTTCAGCATTCAGCAGACTACTTAAGGGAAGAGATATTAATTCATTTTTAATGTTAGGAAAATACAGTCATTAAAAAGCAGATAACATAAAATGCCAGAAATGCTTTTAACATTACACAAAGTGCACTACTTGCCTAAATAGCTTGCTACTTTTAGAGATCTAGATATGCTGAGGTATTAAATATTAAAATAGAGGTTGCTTTTTAAAATGCAGTGTTTCTTATCAGAAAAATAGTTTGAACAAGCAGTGCTGTTGTATAATGCATGATGTTGCTAATAAGAGAGTCTTGGAAAATCATTTTTCACGCTGTAAGACTGACTAGTGTTTTGAATAAGAAAGATTCTTTCTCTGTTCATGTTCTCTTAACATATATATATAACAGTTCTGTCAAGCTGGATGCAATTATAAATTTGCAGTACATTTGGAGTCATATGAAATCCATTCTGGGCTCTTATCTCCTTTTATTTTTCGTATATTTGTTGGTTATCAACTCTGTTAGCAGGCTATGCACAGTTTTGATTGGAAAGTCATTCTCGAAGAGTTTAATTATCAGTGCTCCAGTGCTGGTTTAGATGGATGTGTTGGAAGGGTTCTGTGGGTTCTGTTCTATATCTAGTGTTTTTTAATATTCATGGTATTGATTTGGATGAGACAATAAGAACAGTGCTTATTCAATTTTCCAATGCTACTAACCTGTTCATGGTTGAACCTGCAACACTGAAGGAGAAGATTCCAATGTGTTAAACCATTGGAAAAAAATAGCGTGAATTTAAATGAAAGAAGAAGAAAAAATATGGGAGAAACAGCAGTTTATGGGCTAGGGTATGACTGGTCACGTAATATTTTAAGGGAAAAGGTTTCTAAGGCCATAAGCCATTACAAACTCATCAGAAATCATAAATGGTATGATGCTGCCAAAAAACCCCAAAGTATATAGTGGGATGGATAGGCAGGAGCATTTTTGGAAAGATAAATAAATGTACTTTGTGCTGTGCTGCAGGGACTTGTTGACCAGGTTTGAAACCAACTGAAAAAGAGCAATTGCGGATTGTCCAGACAGACAAATATATGAGTTGATATAACCTCTGAGAAAAGGAGAAGGAAATTGAAGCTTTTCAGTTCAGAAAAAGTATTGAAAATGTAAGAAATGTAATTTAAAAATAAATTAATAAATTAAATTGTAAGTTCTCCAGATCTATGGAAAAAAAAAGTATTCAACATCACACACTTTATAACAATAAGGCCATTGAAGCACTGGACTGAGAATTCAAGAGCAGATTTCAGTAATGGCAAAGACATTGAGAAGTGGGAGACAGATGGAAGCTGTGTATTCAGTCCTGGAGGAGGTTTCGTTGGCACGAGGAGCAGTCCTTGTCCAGCCCAAATACCCTTCTTTGTCCTGCAGAAGACATTAACCACAGTCTTACTTCAGGATTAGGATTTAGGATTTGTAGAGTGCCTAAACCTTTGACCTTAAAAAGTAGTGTTAATTAAACTTTGCTAGGTTTGGTTTTTAGTTTTGTTATTTTTTTTTTTTTTCCTGGTGAAAGTTTTGTGTCAGTAGGAACAAAGTCACATAGCTGTGGGCGCTTTTGGGGTGTGACTTGGAATTTATGTTCAAATAGACAGACTGACACACATATCTATGTGTGTAAGTGAATTCCTAAGGCGTTGGAAAATATTCAGATGGAATAATTAGAGATGTGAAGCAGATGGGAATAAGGTATTTGTTATCTCGTGCTTAAGACTATGTTCAAAAGTGTAGTTTTGTCTCTTGTTTTGTATTTTTTTTTTGTCTCAGCAATAGCATGCCATGAATACAGCCTAAGAGCAAAACCAATAACATTTTCACTTAACATTAAATAATAGATGATGATTATTATGGGAAAGTGAGGGTCTTTGAATACAGCCACATGATAACATGGAACTAAATGACTTGAGAGCAAGGGATATTGGGCTGGAATGACCTGGATTCAGTTTTTGCCCTTGGCTTGCCACTGACTTTGAACAAACCACTTTTTCTCTTCCTTTCTTTCCCCTTGGTCCCACTTGCCTTATGTAAAGCAACTCTTTGGAGAACGGTGCGACGCGTGCCTCTCACTTTGTGTTTAACAACATGGCCACCCTTGTTCCACTTGAGACGTTGGGGAACTATTATTATTTAATAACAACAAGACTGTGAGACAGGCAAGGAAAGGTTGTGAGTGGCGTTCATGTGCACAGCACTTATCTAGTCTGGATAGACACACGAGGCCTTGCAGTGACAGGTTAGGGCCGTTCAACCAGAATCTGCTTCGGTGCTTATTCATCACTTACTATGCTGTTCACAACAATAAAAGGAACTGAGTCAAACCTTTTCATAATAGTCACTCTACTAGCCTTCAGATATTCCTTGCATGATCCAAATCCTGTTGTCTTTCATCTCTTCTAGTATTATAAGACTTTTTCAATAAGTACTTTAATTAAGAGATATAAATATTAATGTTGGACATTGTATGTGATAGCTCAAAGAAGGTAGATGTATTACCCCCAGACCATTTTATGCATGCAGGTTTACATTTACATCTTGCATACATTTTTATTCTGAGTGAGAAGTGTTGATGTTTCAATTTTATAACCCCATGATTTTAAAATCTGCAATTCACAATGAATGTGCACCTCCCAATAATCTATTATTTGCAAGCACTGTTAGTGAAATTTTCGGCTGTCTGTGAAAGGTATTAGGTTCCTTGAGGCAATTTTGGGGTAACAGAGTTACCTCAGTGTCAGGTAGAATAGCTTTTCTGAATTATTTCAGTAGACTAATGCCTCCAGCCTAATCAGTTTTGCCGATTTAATTTGGTCCACCTTGGAGACTGTTGTGAGCCACAGCTACGATTTTCAGATTCAAAAAAACTTACAGCTTTATGGGAATCAAAAAATATTCTGGATACTGGTGCATTCTTGACCAGTAGCTTAATTGGAAAACATTAGAATGAGATATTCAAGAAGAAAATTAAAGTTTATATTATTGTATTAACCTTCTAAGATTAAAGGTCTAAATGGATCTGAACTGTGGTAAAAAAAAAGTATATAAAACCCTTAGGTTTTATAGCATGTAACATTTGGGGGAGCTTTGGAGGGAGAACTCCAGCAGAATAAATTATAACTTTCAGTATTTGCTTGTAAATTATTCAGTCTGCTTTCTTTGCTTTCAATAAAATAATTAGCAATATTGATACATGGGATGATGATGAAGAATGGAAAGTCTGAGATCTTTTTAAAAAAAAAAATAAATTACTGAGTATTTGCTACTGCTAATAGATCAGCACCCAAAGATTTAAAATCCTATCCAGGCCTAGTTTCTCTTGCAGTTCTCAGTCAGCTCATGATTTCTCATGGAGAGGACTTGATCTGCAAGTTTAATTTCAGCCTTAGACTGACTTTCTTGAATTCAATGAAAAAACCCAGTGACTGATGACATAGATTTGGCTTTACTGAGATACCAAAGAGGAGTGTGTTCTTTAACTAGGCCCATTGATACTGCATTCAGTAGGACTGTATCAACATGTCAGTGTACTAATGTGTTCTTAGAGTTCTTAGTGTGAAATACGGTTTTATAACATTTTTATGTTATGCTTTTAAGATTTGAATGATACTGATATGCAGTTTTTTTAGGAAAAGCTCACAACATGTTTTAGCCATTTATAGCTTAAACTACTCTCAAACATTTTAATGTGTTTTTCTTTTTCAGAAAGATTTCTCTGATACATTTCTGAAGAATAGTGTTGACTTCTTGTTATAGCCATGAACTATAGTGTTTTGGTTTGGTCCTTTAACATTCACATCAAGTGTCAGTTGTTTGCACAGGTTTCTTTTATGTTGCAGCCATCATGGAAAGCTTTAGATGATAATTTAAGTAACTGAAACTTCAGTGATCAAGCTTTAAGTCCCAGCTTCCCTTTGCAGTCAAAGAACAAGTATTTCTAGAGAACAATTAATCTTATCAGGAAACATGGGTCAAACAAATTTCCTTCCAGGGAAGTCTTTTCTCCATCACTGTACCCATCCTAATGCTCAAATTTAAACATTTAATTTTTAGACATCTGAATTTAGAGGACATAAGTCTTACCTCGTTAGACAATTAGTACTGCGTGTAGAAAAAATATTTAACAGAGAAATGCTACTTGTTGTTCTGGATAAATCTTGTAACTCAGGGCACTGCCAGGTCTGACATGTGCTGACCAGCCACATACGCAGTATGAGGTGACTAAATAAATAGAACATCAACAGTGCTGCGCTGCTGCCAAGGCATTTGTTGTAGCTTGGTCTTGCTTCAAAGGACCCATGTGAAGGCTTTTTCCCTTTTTGCATCCCCGTATGCAGTCATATACCAGTCCTGATAACATATAGAAAGTGTAATCAGGAGTTCCTGTAATAGTATAGAAGAAAGGTCAGAAACATGTACGTTTGTCTTTCCTGCAGAGATGAAAACAGCAACTAAAGGTATAAGATTCTTGTGACTCAGATCCAACCAATTTTCCAGGGTTCTGTGGCATTGCAGATACAAAGCAAAGTGGAAACAAGTCTTTGATTCTCTAGGAAATAGCTCATTTTGTCCTATGTAAGTAGCAGTATGTGGCTAAAAGAGGCCATGTGATTGTATGGCAACATAACAAAAAGGTTTTGGTGAAAAGAAATTATTGCCTCTTAATCTAAAGTGAAACTACTGCGTAACCACCCAAGACACGAAAGCAAAACTAACAAAAACAAATCAGTGAAATCATTGCCTATCCCTTTCAGGGAGTGAAATCTACCAACAAGAAGCATTTCTTTCCTGTACGCATGAAAAAGAAATAAATGAGACATTCAAATAATGGAAGAATCTGCATATTCATCACTTATACGGAAATGAAATTTGCTATGCGGACACGATAAGAGTTGCATTTCAGTAGCATTGATAAGTGAATGTCAGAGCATACATTTTTAGGAGACAATCTGGTTACTTTGGCAACTCAAGCATTATTAGTCACTTCTGATAAGGCATCCTTCTTTCATTACCACCTGTGGCCTTTGTCGCTGTTTCCTAGTAACATCAAATTGTTTTGATAAAAAGTAATTAACATATTCAGTTGTAACAAGACTATAGATAAATTTGATCGTTCTTTATTGTTTCTTCTTGAGGCAGCATAACAAAATTTAAAAGTAAGCTTTGTTTCCTTTTCTTCTCTTTATTCCTAACCAAGCCTGAGAGAATAGTCCTAAATTACTGAAGCATCTGTATACACAAGCCCATTAAAATAATACAATTAGGTTTAACAATGCTGGTTAGGATTGCGGCTTTAGATCAGGGCATATTTGATTAATGAGGCAAAAAAAATAGCCTTGAGTTATAATAACACAGAAGATTATGTTTTTAGAGCTTTGAGCAAGTTGCAACAATTCAGAGATACAGAAAATAGTTAAAACTCCTTTCAAAATATAATTGTAAATGTTGTGAATAACCTTTATTTATTTAACTACAATTTAAATTCCCGATAATTCTGAATCAGGAAAAGCACCAACTTTTAAAAAGTTTTGTGTAAGGACTGTTATTGGGTTTATTTAGATGTTTACCCATGTTAATATACAGAAAAAATCCACGTTCATATGCACGTGTATATGTATGTTCTGCACACTATTTTTTTAGGCTTTAAGGTTTGTGGGGGGTTTTCTTGCTGCTGGACTTAATATAGCAATGAAGTACAGACAGGGATATTACACCAGAAGCAATTCCCTGAGTTAAATTATTGGTTACGTCAGTATACTGCAGAATTGCAGAATGGTTCAGGTTGGAAGGAGTCTCTGAAGACCATCCAGTCAAACCCCTCTGCTCAAATCGGTCAACTACAGCAATTTGCGAAGGATGGAGTCCAGCTGCTTTTGAATAACTCCAAGGCTGGAGTCTCCACAACCTCTCCAGGCAACTTCTGACAGAATCCAATTACACTTAAAGGAAAAAAAAGTTTTTCCTGAGTTTAACTAGAATTTCCTGTGTATCATTTTGTGCCCGCTGATATCACCTCTGTAAATCCATGTTGACTACACTCAAACACCTTCTTGTCCTTTATATGTTTAGAAAAGGCTTTTAGGATTGTTTACTTTATCATGTTACCAGAGATGGAGGTGAGGTTGACTGGATTGGAATTCCCAGGTACTCCTTCCCACTCTTCTAGAAGATAGAAGTGACATTTGCTTTCTTCCAGGCCTCAGAAACCTCCGTGGTATGCCACAATCTTTTAAAGACATGAAAGATTGGTGTTGCAGTGATGGCAGACAGCTCCCCCAGCAACCATGGGTGCATCCTATCCAGGTCTAGATTGTATATGTCCATTTAGTTTGCATGATCCTTAACCCGATCCTCCTTCACTGAGGTTAAGACTTGTTCCAGGCAGTCTCACAGTTCTCAGGATAGGGGTTGCTGGAGGCCAGTCTTGCCAGTAGAGATCAAAATGAGGAAGATGCTGAGCACCAGGATTCCATTCCCGCTCAGCAGTGGGACTAGGGACTTTTCCCTAGTTTTCTGTTTGCTGTTGAACAAATCCTTCTTGTTGCCATTCCTGCCATTGTCAGATTCATTTTCAAGTGGACTTTGGCTTTCCCAGACAAACAGGCCTTAATGTTAGAGCAGCTAAATTTCTGAGGGGGAAAAATATGCAGAATATGTTATTGTACATATGGGTGTGTATTTATGTATGTGTATTATTGTGTATCTGCATAGTTTCCTGTATATATTTAACTTCACTGAGTAAAATAAATACATGTTGTCTGTAAATTCTGATGATGGTTCAAGCAAACAGAAAGGAAATGTGATCATATTTCACGTATGTCACAGATTTCAACTGCCAGAAAGAAAAGAAACCCTAAAAATCAGTGCAGATTGCAGAACTGAGCTGCAGATTGCTAGTGTGGCAAGAAATAACCATTAGTTGTCCTTGAAATGTGACCTCTCTTCTCTTGAAATATAGGTGTCATGAAGGGACTTACTCATTTAGACTAGTGTCTAAATGGTGGAAATTTGGTGGGGTAGGAGCCTCTTATATGAAATGTTTTCCAAGTACTGGAGCAGATGTAACAATAGAATGGTTAAGAATTTACCAACACTACCTATATCCTGAAGGCTTGGATGTAAGTAGAAGTCATGGAATTCATTTTAAATTTAAATAGATGGAATCCAGTTTGTAATGTCAAAACAGCAACTCAGGAGTAGGTTACTCAGCACGTTACGCAACATGACATACTACGCTCATGAAACGCATAAAATAGAAAATTTGTGTCTCTATGTGATTATGTGTTTGCACTCTGGAATGATGGTTATTAAAGTGTTGGCATTGTCAATCCCATTGATTCCAATCCAATAGCATCAGTAAATAAGAGTTTATGGGGAGATGAGAGGAATACTTTTTCAATATCTACGATTGAGGGCAGACTAATTAGAGATTTTTTTCTGCTGCATTTAAAATATATTAAATATTTGCACTTTGTGGAGGTTTTTGTTTTGTATAAAGTGAGAAATTCCAAATATGTTCATTCACAAAATAAAGCACTCTCATTAAAACATTGTCAAAATATTTAGCATTTTTAATGTCACATAAAGGGTTTTTGTTAGCATTGAAAACTAATTTCTGAGTTACATCAATGTTAACACTTCCGATGTTTATCAGTTTGAAAATTATAATACCTACACATGTTTCTACAGAGAGTTGATTACCTTAACCTGTATGTTTGGAAGTTGTATTGCTTCAAAGGGAGTCCGGTCAAATAGCATTGTGGGCTGAAGTGGAGATTTGATTTAAATGCTACATCTACTAACACTATTTGGGTTTTAAGCATTAAAAATGTGTTACCAGAAGGAATATTTATGCTTTGAAAATATTCTTTCTCTGCAACTAGAGTATTTTTCATTCTTGTTTGACACTTGTTTAAATACATGAAAATATTTCAGAGACAATATTTCCACAAAAAGAGATGAAGACAGTGATGATATCAACACTGCAAGAAAACAGTTGCAGTATCGTTAGTGCAGCAGTATCACCTTGAGATTGAGAAGCTGCATTCAGAGGACAGCAGGATATTAGGAAACTTGAGCTATGTCTATAAGCAGTTGTTTAGAAAGAATGAGGACTATGGTAGGAAAACAGATATTCAGCTTTATCCTCCTGTGTCCCTGGGAGTTGATGCGGTGGAACAGAGTACTCTGCTGGGATTGAGGAGAGATGGAGTGGCCATCATCAGTAAGATGAGATGCAGCTGACTCAAGAAATTCCCCTTGCAAATAAATCAGACTTCCAGGCTAAGAAAATAATTTTGCTAATGGTATAGTACCGCAAGAACACATCACTCCTGTCTTATCTGTGGGTATGGTCAAACTCTTTGATGGGCAGTAAGTTGATTTAGCTCTATTAACTGGTAACTAGGTGGTAGGAACTTCAGATGAAGGCTCAGAATTGGAAAAAAGAGCAAGGTAACAAGAAAAGGTAATAGGCTTTATGTTTAGAATTGGTCATACTACGGTTTTACTACTTTCTGTTTAACCTCTGCTTTGGAATATTTTCCTATAAAGTTTTGAAAAACATTCTAGAGGGAAATACAACCAGCAGTGTGAGAACTTGAATTGCAGTTGAGTGGTTATTAGAAGAGAAAAAAGAAAAAGAAAAAAGAAAAGAAAGAGAATGCAGATAAAATCGAGCACAGATAGGAAACTAGCACAGGGCTAAATGACTTTTCATTTTATTTAATATTACTGGGGATAATTTATAACTTTCTGGGGATGGGGCTGGAAGGAACTGGGTCAGATTTACTTTCCTTAGAAAGTAATGTTAAAAACTAATAGTAATTGTAAACCCTATTGCTTAAATTTCATCAAGTTTAAGGATAATACGAGATGACAACTGCAAAATGATTATATGAAGGTGACCTTAAAAAATTCACGGAGAATATAGACCTTTTAGTTTCACTTCTCTACTGGAAAATATGTTGTAAAAATGTATAATTATGACAGAGAAAAAAATTATTTGTCTTTACGGAAGAGAACAGAGAAGGGATTTATAAAGGAGTCAAATATACTTGCTTCTTGAGAAGAAAATTTACTCAGTGTTGCTCAGGTTTTTCTAGGGGACTAATAACTGTTTAGAGTATAGGAGACCAAAAAAAAGGAATATATGATCAGCTTCTCCAAAATGAAAAGGTTCTGCTCAAGCATGAGATGAAACTTATGCTCTTTATCCTCTTTATGACTGGTCTAAAGAGAAAAAAAGGTAGCAAAGTGGAGATAAAACTAAAGTGATTGTTGCTTCTGTCAAAGAATTACAGGGCGATGGAATTGAAATAAACTTAACTAATCTGTATTATAGTTATAGCTGTATGTAATAGCAAGTATGTTGGCTCACAGTCATGATCTGTAGATTAGATTACTGCTTTTCAGAAAAGAGTTCTTAGAGGACAGTTATTAAATCTTACTTCTCAGCAACTGTAAAAAAAAAAAAAATCTTGGGGAATTTTAAAGTTTGGCCAGTGATAAAGGAGCCTCCTTATACTAATGTCCAAATAAATGTTTTGCTCTCATCTTGGACATTGTATTCAATTCTGTTCACCTCTAATGCAGAAGTTTAGTAGAGCTTAAAAATTGGCAAAGGCAATCAGAAAAAAGATCATCCAGAAATACAGACTTCTTACAACCACATTATTAAATAGACTAAGAGTCTTCAGCATTGAAAGGAGATCATTGATTGAGGTCAAAGGAGATGCTGGAGATCTCTGTCACATGCGGAGAAAACAGCCAGGTCATGATGGGTCACCATGTTTTATTGTACAAGGAAAACTTAGTGTCATTCAATTAAATTGTCAGTCAGTAAGTTTAAGAAAAACACAGTAAGGACTTTTCTCCCATGACCCACAGTTGTGGAACAAGTGTAGCACTCACAGGATGTTCCTGTGGCCAGATGTATAAACCATTCAAATAGCAATTGCATAAGTTATCAGCACAAAGTCTGTTAAAACTGTAGTGAAGTTGTTAAATGTAGTTATTTACAGGGGATCGGGTTATCCTTAAACCACAGGCTACTGGCAGTTGGCAACATGTGGAAGGAAAGTATCACTGCCAACTATCTGCTATTTACTTGCTGGATCTGTGATGCTGAAAGAGGTCTGGAGCCTTTAGGGTCTGCAGGTTAAAAAGCTTATGCTCTGGCCCCTGTCCACTTTTACAACCTTCTTCCAGAGTAGGTTGTCTAAATCTGGCTGCATAACACCATCTCCTCAGCATCATATGGGGGTCCTATGGTTCTAGCATGCAACTCCTTGTGTGTGTGCATGCGTGTGCAGTTTTTTTACTAAGTGTGCACAAAATAACCTGATTGTTTTGGAGCCTACCAAAACAGGTTTGTCTCTGAAGGGTATGGGTTGCATGGCAGCAGGTATGGGGAAGTGATTCCTATTTCATGAGGTTTGTGATGACCCATTTATCCACCTCTCAAAGTCTTTCTGAATCCTAGCTCATACCTCAAGCATATCAGATGTTCCCCCATGTGTCATTTGTTAACTTACTGGAGGTCTGTCCTGAACTGTTATACACATCACTGAAACAGATTGATTCATTCAATTGATTCATTAGCCTCATAATCAACTCTTGAGAAGTAGTACCCTAAATTGGTTGCTCATTAGACTTTGAACCATTAGTCTTGATTCTAATTTGCACAGCTGGTTTTTTACCCACCCTGCGATTCACACACTCAGTCCATCTTTCTATAGTTTGGCTGTAAGGATGCTGTAGGAGACATTGTGAAAAGCTCTACTAAAATAAAAATAAATGTCTTCCAGTGCTTCCTCACCACCACCTCCTCCATCCATAGAGGCTTTTAACTCCTCATAGAAAACAATCAAGTTGGTCAAACGCAGTTTGCCCTTGGTAAATCTGTGATGGCTGTTCACAGTCACCTCTTGTCCTTAATGTGCTTGGAAACAGATCCATTGGGACTTGCTCCACAAGCTTCATGAGGCTTTCATATTTTCAGGTTAAGTAAAGTATAAACCAAGGTAAAAGTTCTCTTCTAAAACCTTGTTCTTTCATCCCGGTAGCACGGCTTCAGACTTAGTGCAGTTTGCTTTCATCTTTTTTTTGTGAATTATGGATTTTTCATAGACTATTATAGATCCATGTTAATATTCTTCCTCACAAAGTTGCAGTAACGCTTACCTTCAGTTCTGCAAATGCACAGTGTGACACATATGCATGTTGTAGCCTACATTATGCTGGTGTCTTTCAATTATCAAATCTTCAACAAGTTAACAACTTTTGATATTTGCTATTCCCTCTCACTTATTTCCTAAATAGTGACAGTATTTCCTAACTGTGTGGCCTTTTTTTTTGTAATTTTGTTCTTCCTGAAGATCCACATATACCTGTATGGTATTCTTACCCTCCTGTCTTGTATTTGAAAAAATTTCACCAGTGTACTCCTGCTTTTTGTGCCAAAGTCACTAAGAAAAATATTCTTAAGGAACTCCATGAGCAACTTCCTTCCAGCAAAATATTTTGATTTCTTCCCTTAATTAGTTTTGTCTCCATCTCAATTATTGTACTAATAAATCTTAAATATTTTATATAAATAACAAATTTTGAGTGTTATAATTTCTAATGTTTGGGGAATTCTGAATAAAAAAATACATTGAGGATACTTACTATGTTCCAAATAAGTTATTAATAATGATATTAAATAATAATTTATTTTCTAGACATAAAGCCTGTCTAGCACATATCTTTAGTGCATACTTAGATAATTTTTCCCTTATGAAAGTTCTTTAAAAATATTTTTTCAAACATTAAACCATGTAATTTTTTTACACTCATCCTAAAGAAATGTGCATGTTTACAAGTTTTCTCTTTCTCACCCTGTGCAAGACACTGATGATTCCTACTATGTAAGTTAGAGTAGCACAAAAGCCTAGATAGGGAATTAAAAAGAGCATTTACATTCTATATATAACATAGTTATAATAGCTAAAATCGTGCTGTGGGTGTATCTATAGAGCAATAGGATTTTTTCTTTCATTTAATCAGTGTTTGTTTTATCACTGAATTTGGCAGCTAAAACAGAGTGTGATTTATGAAAAACTCACCTGACTTTCTATTAATACACTTTCATTTTCTGGAATTAATAATCAAGAATCATTAAAAGATGATAATATATAGGAAATATATATGATTATTGCCTTGACTAGCCATCCCAGTAAATGTCTTTATTATATAGAAAAGCCAGAAAACATATCAAAACATTTCCTTCTGGCTAAGAGTGTTATCTTGCTCTTCTTTCACACAACATACTAGCTTATAATGTTTATATTCAAACAGTGTTTGGATCAGTGAAGTGGAAGTAAAAGTAACAGGGTTGTTAGGTTCTTTTATAATTGTGTGAAAAGAGCAATCACGTCACTTTATGAACAGCAAGTTTTTAGGTCAGGGAGCATTCAGAGACAAGCCATAAAATAAAGAATAATATAGTGAGGATATCAGTAAAACAGTAAAATCAGCACTTCTTACTCTATTTAACTGGAAAAGGATGAGTCCTGCCTTGGGAGCTAATGCTTCTTAACAGTGTTTGGGCAGAGAGCCAGAAGCAAAATACATTCCAGAAAGTGAAAGACAGGACGGTAGTTGATAGGGTAGGTAATCATGGCAAGCTACCCTAAAGCAGCTAAATCCAGGATTTTAAAATGGAGCATGAATGAGACTTTCAGGTCCTTATGGATGAAACTGGAAATCAGCAGTATATTTATCAGATTACTTGTGAAACAGAAGCTTGAAGCTTAGACATTTACTTACTGTCCAATCCAAAACTGAATTTATATAAGTAACCTGACTAGTTACATAGAAATGTTTTTATAAAAATAATGAGTTTGATATTCAGTTAGGTCTATGTGGGCTTTGCAAGGTGTAGCTGGAAGATAGATTACTTTTACGGTTGAGCTCATCACTGAGCTCAGACATACACTCAGACTTCACAAAATGTGGATTTTCAGATTTTACTGCTTCTTTTTATTCTGTAGTTTGCTTATTTGAAATTTATTATATTGGGCAATCAATTCAAATAGTTAAAGTGAAGATTATTATCCCTTCATACTCTTTTTCCTCTATTTTCAATTTTAATCTGCAATCATAAGTGCTTTCATAATGAGATACAAACACAACTCATTAAGTATAGGGAATTTTTAATATATTTTTTTTAATAAAAAAATCACATTTTCAAGTTCAAACGCCTATGAAGAGCTCTTAAAACAGAAATCTGTATTCATACTAATGAAAATCTTGCTATTGTAGCAGTAAGTTATCATACAATACATAAGTAGCAAAGGTGAGACCTGAAAACAAGATTTTAGAAAGCATTATATTTAAGTACAGATAATAATACAATATTTATTTCCTTTTCGGAAAAAATGATGTTGCTTTTAATTTAACATCTAAATACTGTTTACTTTGGCATCACAATTCATTTTAGTTCTCTTGCGTTAGTCTTTTTCAGTAGAATATGTATTGTATGTCTTTATTCATATGTCTATTAGCAGCACACAGAAGAAGAAATCTGAGTGTCTCAAATCTAAATGCATCCTTATATTGTAAAGTTTAACAACCAGCCAAACATGCTAACTTTCATACCCATCAACTAAGAAGCTCCTCTAATCTGTATTCAAAACCAGAATTTAATGAGATTTTAGAATATTTTGCTGTTTTGATCCAAAAGATTTCTTCCACCACTGAAAAATTATGCATTTTTAAGATAACGATTTTTTAGAAACATTCAGTTTCTACTCATTTATCTTAACAACATACAATTTTTTTCTGTATTAGAATTTTAACAGTGCTTCAATCTACTATCAATGGAACACTTGTCAGGGAGAGCCTTGGAAAAATCTTGCGTGCTGTATATTCCTCACAGCACGCTGCTACCTCCTTAAAACCCCAAACTGCATTGTGCCCGATGACCCAATGTGTTGCCAGACTGAGATGGAATTTCTCATTTGGAAGAGAGAATAAAAAGCAGCAGCCAGCACTGAAATTTTCACAGCATCTATAATTTTTCTTCTGCATGAAGGTGCCGTTCTCCTTGTCATCGAAAGTGATCGTGTAACCATAGATGTCACAAATAAATAGGAATAAATAGGCATATCTGTCATCAGTTGGTCTGTAGAGTTGAAAGATTCACAATACTGTGAATTACTAGTGGTGTTTTTAAATATAATAATCACTGCGTTCTGATTTTAGAACATCTCATCTGTTCATTTAAGTTGACATCCATAGATACAGCAAAAAATTACACAGCAGACTTTCTTGATTTAAGTTCTTGTGGGCTCAATTTGTTCCTTTATGATAGTAATTTTCATAGTGAATTATATCACTAATTTAAATCTTTTTGCAACTTAATATATGTCTTATCCAAGTCTGAACACTGTTCCTTTGATCTCACTCTTGTGTGTAAATCTGCAAAGCGCAGAGGGCAGCTAACATGCATAGCACATAATGGGGAAACATACGGCAGACTTTTACGAGTGGTGGAGGCACCACACTCCATTTTTTCCACAAGTAACCAAACAAAAAGAAAATACCTGGAAATTTTCAAGTCAGGCACTGACTCTTCTGTGAAAATCCAATGTGACAGTATTAGAGAGTCTTTGTCACTCTGCCCTCACTAAAAGGACATAGGGTATTTTCTGAATGTTCTGAAGAATTGAAATAGTTTTTAAGCATATTATCCTCATACCTACTTTTATGTGTCTCGTAGCTTATAAAGACTAACAAGACATGAACTGTGCTTCGTTTGGGGAAAAGTATCAAAAAAGCTGCTAATCCAGATCTTAAGTAAAGGTCTTAAGGGATAAATATACTTAGGTCTCCTATTTGTGTCATAAGTATGCTATAATCTTTCTGTGGAGATCAGCTCTTCTATGGATTCATTTTTCATTCTCTTACTAAGTAAAGCCGTAGTGAACTAATTGATAATGAGAGTGTGTGAACAGAGTCAAATCTTGAACTTTTCATACCACTTCAGATGAATTGTGTATATGGTGCTACGAGAACAATACTGAAGAACAGGGTTTAACAACTCCTTTATCCCATTTTACTTGAAAGCAATATCCCCATCCTTTAAAGTTATTTTAAACCATTTTCAGTCAGCACAGAGTTAATGTGGAAAATACACTTGATGTGTAAAACACAGAAATGGTTTTCACAGAATTTTTTGTATGCACCTATGGAAGAAATAAAACATAATTTTCAACAAGACAGAAAATCAAAAGTACTTCTCATAAACATTTAAACAGAAATTCTAAAATGAAATTATCTAAATATTTTCAAGTCAGTATCCTTTTCCCCACACCATTGCCTGTGTATTCTAAATGCACAGATCATGCTGATCTTCCGAACTATAGAATCATACCATCAGTATCCATGTTAAAGAAGATATTTTATGTGTCTTACATGTCTTACACATGATAAGCTATTCCACAGAAAAATTTGAGTACTTTGAAGAGGAGAGACTGGGAGAGAACTAACACTATTGATCTCACAAAATTTTAGGGCGCTGAAGAACCATTAAAGATTTCAGTCTGAAGCAGGAATTTAGTTAAAGGAAGAGTGAGGTGATGGGGAGAACAATATAAATAGCTATTAATTAAATGTTGGTCATCAAGAGTAACTTGCAGTTGTAGGTACTGACATTGACAAATAATGACACTGATACAGATAAGTATGTGTGAGATGTATCCAGCCAGTTTAAAATGAATAATTTGAGTACCAGAAGAATTTGGATCATGTTCCCTCAGGCAAAGGTAGACAACTGAACTTTGGAGTTAAGTCTTTATCCAATAAAATACTGTCAGAGAAGCAGAACAGCAGAATGGCTCTTGCTCTTCCAAATTGTATCTCCACAGTGTAAACCCTGATGTTAATGACTGTGGTGGTTTGACCCTGGCTGCTTGACAGACTTCCACCAAAGTCGTTCTATCACTCCCCTCTTAGCTGGACAGGGGAGAAAATACATGTTGAGAGGCTTTGGAGTCAAGAAAAGGACAGGGAGAGATCATTCTGCAATCAGCATCACAGGCAAAACAGACTCAACACAGAAGAAAGGCAAGAAAACTCTCTTAATTTATTACACTGCACTACACACATGCAAAGTAGGATAATGAGAAGTAACCCCAGATCTTAAAACACCTCCCTACATGCCTCCTTTCTTTGCAGACTTCACTCTATTCATGATTTTCTCCTCCCCAGGATGGCACAGGGGAGAAAGGGGGGGGGCGGGGAATAGGGAATGGAGGCTTCAATCTTCAGTCAGTTCCTCATGAGTTGTTCTCCTTCTTGGGGGAGGGGGACACACGACATTTCTCACACTCTTCCCTCACACCAGCGTGGTGTCCCACCCATGGGAGACATTCCTCTACGACCCTCTCTACGTGAGTCCTCTCCCACAGGGCCTCAGCTCTTCAACAACTGCCCCAGCATGGGGCACTTCTATAAACTCATAGAATGTCTCACAGTTTTTTACTCCCAGATGTCTGGCCCCAGCCTAGTCCCCTATGGAGTCACAAGCCTACTGCCTTCCTTCTTCACTGACCTTGGTATCTGCAAAGTTTCTTACATCTCACTCTCTAGTGACAAAATGCAGCTGCTTGTGGAATTTTTTTCTCTAAACCGTGACTTGCAGAGGTGCTATGACTGTTGCTGGTTGGCTTGGCTTTGTCAGCAGCACAGTCCAGCCTTGAGCCCAGCTGGTAAATACTGTCAGGCCCAAGAAAAGCTTCCAGCTGCTTCTTGCAGCAGCCACCCTGGCAGCACCCCCTCTGCACCAGAACCTTGCCCCTCAAAAGCACAGCAGTTCCATGCCTTAGGGAAGGCAAGTGCAGGAATACACAGTTTGTGAGCCTAACAGGGATTAAATGCAGGCTAGAAACCTTCCTGCTTCTTTTGGGCTGTACTCGTGCAGTCAGTGTGCTCAGAAAGGGACTTCTGTGCTGGAAACACACATGTCATCATCGTTCAGGTACCTGAGCACGTCGCGCACTGCCAGTGTTAGGCAATAATGCTGCACGGCTTTGGAGAAGCTCAATTTTTGATTTAGGTATCTGAAAGTGTCAACTGATTGCTTACGTCCCATTGGGGAGTTTAATGTAAATGAAATAAATCTGTTCTAGCTCTTTCACATGTCAAGTGGGATTGCAAAGTCGTTGTTTTGCAAATTATTTCTGATTTGTTTGGGGAAAATCTTACTGCATTCCCAGATGATCATAAGAAACTGTGCTTTAGCCCCAATAAAGAAATAAATAAATATAATATCTATTTTTTGTTTGTTTTGTTTTTTCTTTAAAAAAGTTTATCCAGAGATTATGATTATACTTAAGTATATCCTTAAAAAAGGACAGGATAAGTCTTTGCTTTGGCCATTAAAAGCCATAATTGTGGTTTAGTCATTGAAGTTTTGTTAATAGTATACTCACACTTCTGTGTACTTTATGCAGATACCTTTATGCACTGAGGTATGTAAGTGTCTGCATGGTACAAGGAACTAAGAAGCTAATTTCAGGAGGTTCGATTAGTCACCTGAAAATTTGAACACGCCATCTTAACACTATTGCATTTCTTATTCTTTAGTTCTCAGGGATGGTTTTGGAGAACAGAGTCTGGGAACAGTCATTAACATAGATTTTCTATTCTCCAAATTACAGAATCTCATAACAGCCGCATTAATGATCCGTACCTTTTCTTCTCCCCTCAAATCCCCTCAAATCATTTTACACTGAGTATTTAGAAAGATAGCAATTCCCCACTTGACTCTGATCTCTGACATTAATTTCGGTTTCCATTGCCAAGCCAAGGACTATTTTCCTTGGCTACATTTTCTTTAGTCCTTGACACAAGTACATAATATAATAATAAAAAAGTTTATATGGCAGGGTGATTGATAAAGAACAAAATAGCATACAGACAACTAATATCTAGTGGAGCAGTTCAGATATCAATATTTGATGCCATTATACTCTCTCTCAGATCATTAAACAGCTGATGATACTGAAATGGAGCAGAGAACTGCTTTGACATTATTTTGTGTGTAACTGTTATGTTACTCTTCCTAGACTAACTATTTGTAGAAGCTCTGGATGGAGTTTGTACATATCCCAAGGAAAACTTCCTTTACAATTTGATAAATAGCTGCTGAATTAAATGCAAATAGTTTTCAAATTCTATGCTGAGATATTCTACTCACAGCTTTACAGATGTACAGACATTTTAATAACCTATTTTATAACATAATTTTAACTTATTTAACATTAATTTTAACATATTTAACAACTTATACAGTCCTCTGTTTTTTCATCTTCTAGAGGAGAGAGTAAATGGGAAGCAACCAATTAATATCCAGCAAAGCATGTATGTTATAGCATTGAACTGGAAAATGTGAAAAGAATAAAGTAAAAGGTTACCAAAGTAATGAGAAAAGTAACATTATGCCTGGTAACTGCAATAGTACAATAACTAATAGAAACTCAGTTTGTAAAAATGTGATGTAATAAATGAAGGTGAAAATACTTATGTGCTTTCAAAAGAGATCTGAGATAAACCATGTAAATGTGTATAGCCATCTGTATGTTCCAAAAGGAGAAAGTGCCTGGAAAGCTGAATTATGGCAGGAATTTGGAGTAGAAAGAAAATCCTTTCATAATTCAAAATAGGGAACTAACATTATAAAAGTGCAGGTCTTTACAGCTGTTGGGCTGGAGATACAGAATAAAAAGAATAAGGGGGGAAAAAAAGAGGAAAAAAGGTCCTAGAAGGCACTTCCAAGGTTAATATGCCCCATTTCGATCCAATACAGAATCTTGTACCTACAGCACTGCAGATTTAACCTTTTATTGAGGATGACTATTTCACAATTTTCACAATCTATTCTTGTATTCAGTTAGCTTTGCTGCTAGAGAATGTTCATATTTCTGAACTAAATTTTACTTTTTGGAATCTAATACCATTTTTCTTTGTATTATATGTTGAGAGCATGGAAAGTGGCTTGTTTCATTTCTCTGTACAACTGTTTCTTACTGTTGGACACCAGTTATATTCCAGCTTCAGACATGCTATTTCTATGAACAATAAATCTGGCTGTTTCTGTAGGTTATGATTATTAGACATCTGGTTGCTCCCCTGTAGGATCTCTCGTAATTGACCGATTTTTCTTTGAAATGCAACACCTAAAATTAGACTTAGTAAACAGAGAAGGCTTTGCCAATCCCAAAGAGTTATTCCATGTGGCTTGCAAAAAAGATTTCTCTTTGTACATCTCAGTATGATAGGCTTTTCCCAGTCACCTGGCATTGACAGCTTACTATCAGCAGAGACTTCACTTGGACTTTTCCCTCTCAGCTGCCACCCTGACAGTTCTTTCCCACCTAGTATTTTTGCAGCTGATTATTTTTCCTTGCTGCAGATTCAATATATTTATATTACCCAGGTTGTCAATGAAGTATAAAGACTATTGATGTATTACTGGAGCTATATCTGTTGATCATTATATATCCTTCCAGTCTTACAGTGAGCTATTGATAACTACTCCTCGAGTGCAGTTCTTAAACCAGTATTGCATATGTCTTGGAATAGCTTTGTCTGTCACATTGCTTGCTTATAAAAACGTCTTGGGAGGCAGTGTCAAAAGTATTGTTTAAGTCTGTATATCTTCTTGTGCTTTGTTTTTCATAAGGCCTTATTCTTAGAAGGAAATTGAATTGGATTTGTTCTTGCGGAATGTATGTTGGATGCTATTCATCTTCATGTTTTCTTTCAAGTTTCTAAAATTCTTAATTTCTTCCAGTATTGTTTCAGGAACTGAATGCAAGCTGAGTAGTTTATAATGCCTTGTCTCTTCCTTTTCCCACTTTTTAGAGATAAAGGTAGTGTTTGACCTTTTTAAATCTTTTGAAATGTCATCGTCCTCTCCAAATTCTGGAAGATAACCACAAATACTTCTGATGCTGTTGTAGTCAGTGTTTCATGTACTGCAAGGCAAATTTCCTGAGATTCAGTTGATTTGACATCTAATTAAGCCAGATTCCCTCCTCAGTTCATTCTCTGTTCTCACCTGATTTCTTGCCTTTCTTTTGGAAATGTTAGCTGCCTGATACCTTCCTGGTAAATGCAGCAACTGCACTCTGTTTTCTTCAGTACTCATGTGATAGACTTGAGCTTAAGAAATCAATACAGACCGTTTTTCAATGTTCTTGTACCTTCTTAAACCAAATTTCAACCTCTGCTTACAGATATGTTTCACACTCAGACAGAACTGATCTCTCTCCAGGTAGCTATCACAAAATTTTCTAAAGGCAGGCAGAAACTTACTCAGGAAGTGTGTTGGTTTTTCTGGTTTTGGGTTTTTTTTGGGTTTTTTTTTCCTTTTTTCTTTTTTTTTTTTTTAACTGAAATTGTGCCACCACAAAATTAAAACTTATGTCTCTAAATTGTTGTTAAAGGTAGCATTCAGACACCTCATTGTAGAGGCTAACTGAATGTGCTTTAACGTTAGTGCACTTGTCTTTCTGATACCTGCTACAGTGGCCTTACAACATGGGACTGGCACACAACATGGCCTTCCTATGCCATCAGTTCAGGTGTCTGGTACCACCGGAAATGCCCTTCAACAATTTGCTTGGGTTTTAACAGCAAATTCAGAAGGTTACACATCTCCCATACATCTTCTGTCTTATCTGATACCTCATGCAGATATCCTAGGTATACCAGAGTTCTTAGATGGAGCTTGGCATGTATGTTTAGGCAACTGATTCCACACATACAACCCACACCCCCTATTAGATACATAAATCTCTATATATGGACAGCTATTCCCTGTAAATAAGGGGTTTCATTTACAGCTTAAAACCCTCCCCAGAATTCAGAATAAAAGGATTATTACAGGTTGGAAATAATTCTGCTTCTCATGAAAAGAGGAGCAGTTCCATGCTTGTATATATTTTATTCTTTTCCCATATTCTTTTGTATGTGGGAAATTAAAGAAGAACGCCCTTCCTCCAGGCCATTTCAAAGAGTTAATCTTGCTGCTCTTTTGTGTACTGAAGTCATAATTCTCTACTTGTGATACAAAAACCAGTTGCTGTGGAAATAGTTGCAATGTTACTAAACCTGGTTAAGAGTTCAGGTAGAGAAGCAGCAGGAGAAACAAAATAATTTGTAGAAATAAAGGTTCTGATTTAACATTAATATCCTATTAATGTAAAGTATTAGAGCAAGACAGTTTATAGGCAGAACTTTTTTTTCCTAAGTTCTCTGGGATGTATGACTACTGTGATTTTTCTTTTTCTTCGTATTTCTATGTAAACATCTTTAATAAGAGAAAAAGAAATAAAACAGAGAATATGTAAAATAAAGTGAACAAAAGTATTTCTAGTATATATTTTGAAGTGAAAAACAAACCAAATCCAAACCCTGAGCTACAGTTGCATCTAAAAGTATTTTTTTCTCTTAATCCCTTTTTTCAGATTAGTGACGTTTTTTTTTGTTTGAGAAATCATAAGGTTTTTATTCACGTATGATAAGCCTGAAATTAATCGGAGCATGGGGGGTGTGGAATAGTGAAACCAAGTAAACTAGATTACTTTATTAGAAAACTGGAATAAATAAAAAGTTTTCTTACATAGCACCCCAGAAAGAACTGCTTGCTTTAGAGTAAAGTGAATAATGTTTCCCATTTATCATCACATGTAAATAATATTGGCAAGCCTATTGCCTGTATGCTGAGAGCAACGCTAAACATTCAGTCATGGAGGTTTACACTAAAACCCTTTGACAGCTTCCAGACATTTTAACGCAGAGACAAGTATCTCTGTGTGACCACTAATGATTCTTCTGCATGAAAAGCAGCAACCAAACTGAAGGAGTAAGAGAAGGAGACAAAGCTACTAAATTAAATGTAACTGTCAGATACTTGAAAGCATTACTGATAGTTTCTGTAGTAGGTGTATGCCCTAATTGTGAAGCCTGAGGTCCAGGCTCCTAAGTGCACTTGATTCATTTGTACTTCAAAAGTAAATCATGTTGATATTCTGTGCATTAGTTTGGCTAAATGGGTAAGTCAAGAGGAGATAAGTCTGAGGTTTTGTTTGATCAGTTGTGCTTAACAAACAAACCTGAGAATTAAAGCTGGCAGTAACAATCTTCAACACTTAGCTGAACTGCCTGATCAAGTGTAATTAGTGTTATCTTGTGTCATAGGTGGAATGACAGCTTCAAATATACTGCATCCTCTAGCCATAAAGCAATATTACGTTTGTTATTTGAAGAACTCTGTTCAGCACTCCACCGAACAGCAGAAGGAGTCTGTTCTCACACAGAGGAATTTACATTGCAGTCAGGTTAGCTTGTTCCCTTTTCTTTGTTCCTTTCAGTTGTCAGTGTCTCTGCTCCTCTGTTACTGCTGTTACTGGCTTCTGCTTATAAGTCAGAGCTGCTCCAGCTGCAGGAGATGGTTTGTAGACATACACAAAAAATGAGTCCCAGGGATCCAGGAGTATAAAGAGAAAGCAAAATGTGGAAGTGGGAAAAAGAGACTGAATCTAGAAAGTGTGGAAGAATGAGAGCTGTTAGGAGCCATCTGTGTTTCATCAGTGCAAATTCATATTCTGAACAAGGTGGTAAAGACAAACTTCCTGAAATCACAGCAATGCTTCAGCCACGCTAGACTCCCTCCCCTGTTGCCAGCTGCACCACAAGCACAAGGCTAACTTTCTAGAATCTACCTACAACAGTTTGTGTAGTGGCAACTAGTCACTGTAATCACAGTAGTGACCGGTCTCCATCAAACTTTGTAGCAGGGCTATAAAAATATCTCTAATGATGCCATAGAAAAAGTTTCTTTCATGAAATTCAGTTGAGCAAGGAAATTAAAACGGGGAACAGATTTCAGCCTGTTGACTGAATTAAAATTGACTGCAGTTAATATTGTCACACCTTTATTAAGAGTATGCTTTGGCTGTGGCACATTTACAAAGAAATAATAATATGCACTCACTTTGATCAGAAAAGTGCAAAATCCTGAATCGGTAGGAGATCTTGATTTCTCACTTCCTGGTATAACAACACAAAATTATTTGGTCAAACCTTAATGCACATAAAATTGAATTAAATTGAATTTGTACAGTTGAAATAAAAAATTTTGGTTTTTAAGTTCTACTCCAAATTTTATTTCAAGCTTAAGAAACGCTTGGCTGATGCAGCTTGCTTGTTCAGACATACTTTAATTGCTCCCTTGGGATCTTGTAGGGTGTCTTTAATAAATTTGCGATTGCTGGCCCTGAGAGTCAATGGTGCCTTTTAAATGTGTGACTTATAACACTGCCAAGAGAACGTATATCATTAACTTCCCTATCACTGCTTTCATTCATTCACTGCTGAAACAAAACACATCACCAGTGTTTACGAAATAAGGGTTACAGCTGTGTTAGCAAAACACAGTCCAGTAGAAGAAGACCCCTAAAGTTTAACAGGTGGTGCTGAGGATATGATGTCTACATTGTATGTTCCAGCATGGAAAAGGTTGCCCAGAGAAGTTGTGGAAGCCCCATCCCTAAAAGTGTTTAAGGCCAGGGTCCCCAACCCAGCCTAAAGAAGTGTCCCTGCCCATGGCAGGGGCATTGGAACTAGATCTTTGAGGTCCCTTCCAACCCCAAGCATTCTGTGTTTCTATGATTTCAATCTAGCCATAAATGTCTGAGGACTGTATTTCTGTTAGATGCTGGAATGGCATAGGTTAAGTCCCGTAGTGCATCTTGTCACTTGCTGCAGTTTAATTGGGAAGCAGTGTGGTTTGTGCCTGCTATGTCAGACATGACATGAAGAAAAGCACTGCAAGTGCAGGCACTGTAAGATTCACTTCAAAAAATCTCACTCCTGATACAAACCAAAACGCTGAAGTAGCATACCTGTGGATTAAATGCATATAGGACCACTATGGGACACCAGTATTGGGTGAAAAAAATGTTGGAGGTTTTTTTCAGAAGACACGTGTCTCATGATGAAACAGTAGCATCTCCAAAATATCCAGGCCATGTTCAAGGCACTCTTCAGCTCTGTGTTGAAGCATAACACTACTGAGAAACTTGCTTCACTTGATAGTTGATGGATGGTGGTTTTGCTGTGCGTTGAGGATACTAGTGGATGTTTGGAAGGCGCCACCAGAAAGTCATCCTGCGAGGTAGTTATTAAGCAAACTGAGCAGCTTGGGAACTCTATACCTCCCAGATTTATTGAAACTGAAGTCAGCTTGAAAAAGAAAATCACTTTGTGTTATGCTTGACAAAAATGTTATAATAATGTGACAAGCATGGAATGACCTGTCTACTGGTTTGATTTTCTGATATCCTGTGGACTGTGTACTTTCTCAGCAGGAAATTGCACATCTGTCACTCTATCCTGTAGACATCCTCTTTGTCCAGTAACTTATGAACCCATTTAGAATTTTACCACCCAAATAGTAATCGTGGTGATGACTCAAATATCCAATATCTACTGCTTAAAGTCACTGCCTGATTTGATGCCTTCTGGTCTTTGTAACATGGGATATGGCTGATTTAGGAAGTAATACAGTGTGATGAAAGTGAATGTGTGGAATGAAATGGTTCTTGCTGATGACCTAATACCCCACAATATGTATTTGAGGGGTTTTACTTCAAGCTAACTAGTCTGTTTTCATAAATACCTGTTAGAGGCTGGATCATTTTAGGTGAGTATTTGGGGTGCATCTCTCAGGTTATTTTCCTTTGAAATAAATCCTATTCATGTGCGCTGAAGCTGCTATACAGTGTGAAAAAAAGTGCATTTTCGTAAAGTGTTCTCCAGATCACAACAAAACAGTGATGTGAATTCATCACCAAGAAGAGCCTGGCTCCATCCTTAACAGAGCACTAGAACAGGCTGCCCAGAGAGGTTGTGGAGTCTCATCATCATCNTAACTCTTTAACAACTGTGATTCTGTGGTAGTAAGTGTTCCCTACTGTTCTCTCTGCTATTCATCATTTTACAGACCTCCTTTACATTTCCAGGGTAATCTCTTTTCCTGCTGCAGAGCCCTGGTTTATCTATTTCCTCCTTGTGTGAAAGTATTACATATTTTTTATCATCCATGTTGCCTTCTTAAGTTTATTGTCTCCTTGGGAACTGAACTGCAAAATTCAGCTCTATCACTGCTAAGAGAGATCTCTGACTGCACTATAGCAGGACTAAAGGAGGAAATCGCTCTGCCCTACTCATGGGACCCCAGGGTCAGTCCCTGGAAATGAAGGCTCATCATCTTCTTTATCTTTGGGTTGGCACAAGGTCACCATGGAGAAGAAGCCGCATTCAAATACAGGAACAAATCAGAGAAGTGGAAGGAGGCATTCAGGAAACTGGGAATTTGCAGGACTAAAGGAGTAAAAAAACTGGCAAGGGGAAATACAAATAAATGTAAGGGAAAAGGGAAAGAGAGGTGTAAAGCTACATATTTCTTTCAAAATTTGGAAGAAAATTCAGTATTCCTCTGCAAACATCTGTCAAACAGAGAGGTAAAATAGCATCCTGCTTGCACAATTGGTCCCATAGGTTGGGTGCACACTTATTGTTCGCTTTGAGGCAGAGCTGAAGCTCTGGACAGAGCCCCCAGGTCATCCTCACATCAGTGAGCTGAGTGACAAAAGCTGTTTGCTTTTTCAGAAGAAACCAATAAAACCTTCAAAACATACCCCCCTCCAGAAAAGGTCCTACTCCAGGTGCAAGCCAAATACACTCCTATTCTTAGAGAGTTAAGGGTCCTTACCAACAACTGGTCCTCTGGATCAGTCAGTTTTCACACACCTGTTGGGAGCTGACCAGCAAATGATCAAATCTCCTCTGAGGTAAAACTCCTGTACTACATATATCATGGCAGGGCCAACAGCACCATCTGTTTTGATCTGCTGATCCTCATCTGTTGCGCCAAATAACTTGCTAACGTATACATAACCTGAAAAACTAACTGATAGTTAGCTTGAACATCCAGTGCTTCTAATGTTCAGTGCAGAGCTCATTATGGTTTCACAGAGCATTTGTGACATTTACTTTGTTTATATACAGAAAAAGAGTGGCTTTTAAAAGAGCGATAGACACCCATAAACAAGGTCTGTAAGGGCTGGAAAGCCACATGCTTAACTGTTAGGAAATGTCAGCACTCTGGTTGCAGAGGTGCCCAGCACTCACAACTGCAAGTCAAGACAGTTAGAGAAGAGCTTTGGACACACTTAAGTGTTAACGCTATTAAAACACAGGTTCTGTGTGGCTTAAAACTTGTAGTGTATAATTTGGATAGCTTTTCTTCCTTTTTAAAAATTTCTCAGGCCTGTAAGTTCCCCAGCACTTTTGGAGCAACTCTTGCGTCAGGAATATATTCATATATTGTGGCATAGACTATACATATAGCTCTGTGAGTTTTACCACTATAGTCACTGGTAATCTATAGCAGATTGCAACTAGAGCATTTTGAAATGACAACCAAACAACTGAGGGACTGACAACAGTCCTAAACAGATATCGAGCTGTGCTGGATGTGCTGCTGTTAGCATGGCCTGGCATCCAAATGGAGGTTTGCCCCCTCTCTGGGAGCGCGTTGCCTCCGTATCACGGTTTCGCTGTTCTTCTGCAGCACTGGAAACAGACTTCACCGACACTTCTTATGCCAAGCCTGAAATTTCTATTCCAGTAAAAACACACCTTTAGAGGGACTCCCAAACTTTGTCCCTTGTACCCATGCTTAAAAATGTGATCTTCCTTTCAGATGAATTTGTCTAATTTTATATTCTGGCTGGGATGGGGGAGAGGAGAACAGTCACTTATCCAATATTCTCAGATTCTTTCTTGTTATTTTTGCCAGTACCAATATTAGCTGAACTGATAGTATCATCATGTCAAGTTTTCAATCTGTGTTTACAGGCATAATGTGGAACTCTTAATGTTGCCTAGCAGTGAGATTAAACATAGCCAAGTGAATCAAATGTACTGGCTTTCAATTCTCCTGTTGTCTACAATTTACTGTTTAATGTTCCTGTGACTGTGCTATAGTGGACACAAATTAAACACATACACACTCAAATTACCTAAGCGTCCTTGGCTTTAATGGTTTGGGGTTTTTTTGGATAGTAAAATACAATGTAAGTCAAGTTATGAAAAGTCTTTTAATGAGAGTTTTAAAATGCTATAGAAAACTGTCACTTTTTCCAGAGACACTACTAAAAAGATGTTTCAATAAATCTCCTTTTGTTTAGGTGTTATCTGTTTGTGTAGTTTTGGAACAAAAATATAAATCAAATTATTCTCAATACCTTTGTAAGTCAAGTGCAAAACACATAAATACTTTCTGTGTGGAGAAGATGCTTTAAATATCCAAGAAATGTCTGCTATCCCATTTTAATTTGCATTAGTAAATTGACTTCTATGTGATTTGCTTCTGGTTTGCATAATAGTTTCTTCTGTCTAAACTATTATTCTCTTCTAAGGAAGGCTTGAAAATGGTATAAGTACATTGATTTTCCATGACATATCAACTAAATTCCTTTCACAAAAGATAACTTGAAGGCAGCATTGTGGTAAACACACTCATGCTGAAATACCAGGTTTATCTGAAGATATGAAAATCTTAATTGCCCTGTCATTATGACTCTTCAGCTACATTCACTGAAAACCCCCATATTTTGATTTTAGTGTTTTTTCCCTTTTTATTATCCTGTGTAAGTTCAGCAATCCATGCTGAAAGAAAATCAAATTGATAGAAAAATGTGTTACATCTGTTGGTATAACAATACATAATCCAAGCGTCAGATTGTATTGTAACAAGATGCTATTAGGAGTTAACTCCTAGGGTAAATATTTAGTGTTTCAAGAAATGCATGATTTTTCTTATGCAACTGCTTGCTTTTTGTTGTTGTTGTTGTTTAAAGTGTTTCTCATGTGTTGAAAAAGAAAATAAAATTTCCAACCTTCTGTACCATGAAATGGCTACTTCAGTCTGCTTTGTAATAGCACATGCTTTTTTTACCTTTTTTTTTTTTATTTAAATATACCTCTGTTCTTCACATTCTCTTGCCAGTTTGGCTTTCACATAAATCTCAAGCCATGCCACCCCAGTTCTATCAGTGATGCCAGTCCTAAAGCCCAGCTGCTCTTCTGTCACTTTTGTCATCTCTTTGCATGCCTCTGCAGTGCACTGAATATTTTCCCAGTGAAACACATCAAGTACAGCCATCTGCCTATGCTAACACAACAAGAAATCCTCTCTTGTCTTCTTGTCACTTGAAGCAAATCTCCTACCTTGTTTGTGCAAAAAAGCGAGTTGAAAAGGAACAAAATATCCCCAAGTTATCTCCTCCTAATGTTTCCCAAACTGGTCTGCTCTTCATTCAAAGATTTCATGTTCCCGGTGTGGTTAGTCCTCCTACCACCAGAGACTGAACTGCCACTTGAAGAGCAACTTATGCATAATTCTAAATCAAGATCTTAATCTTCAGAGCAGTTGTATATGCAAATGTTTACCAAAAGGCCCTAATACAGGTGATGTGCACCATCAAGCCACATCTTCTTTTGGTGGGTGTCTCTTTTTCTCATGCTCTCAAAATCTAATAACCCACCAGTACCAATGAAACAAATACTGTACCATTATATTGTGAATGGAATCATAGCCTTTGTGTTTGAGAGATTTGGTAGTTCTCCAGTAAACTTAAGTGAAGGTCTATTGTTGTCTGAGACAATTCTCTTCAAAACAGAAAAGCAGGATGTCAGGTTAGGCCCAAAGAGATTCAGGAAGACAGTGGCAGCCCAGAGCTGAGCAGGTAGACCTCATATTTCAGAAAAGTGGCTGTGGAGCTTCTGACGATGTACGTGGTGGAGGGGGAGAAAATTTGTATTTCAGGGGAGCAGTAGGATCTCCTTAGAGGAGATCTACAGAGGCACTAGCTAACGTGCCACCATAGAGACATCCAAAAGTGTCACCACTATAGGATACACAGTAAACCCAGCATTAGGGAAGGAAAATGAACTGCCAGTGCACAGACCCCTTCCATTTTAATGGACACATGTTCACTGTCCAAAAATGACACAAAGAAGAGCAGTATTTGCTGTTGCAGTGCATGAATGTCCACACACCAGAGTGATGAGGAGGCTAGGTATTTGTCTGCCTTTGAAATCCATGCCTCAAGGGGGCTTCTGTACAACAGCTGCTTTTGATCCCTACTCTTGCAACAGGAAAAATTTACTTGTAATGGTCAGTCTGTCAGCTTAGATTGTCACCTGAAGTACTGTGAGAGCTAGGGTATGGCAAAGGAGAAGGGTTTGGATAGGGGCTATTCTGATTTCACCCGATCCAAAGAAATGTTCATGCTGTGATGAAGGAATCATCTCAGTGTACAAAAAAAAACATTAAATACCTGCTTCAGAATATGTCCTATCTAAGTCTTAAACACCAAAACAATTATTTTTTAAAAAGCAACATAGTTTCNTCACTTTACAATACCAGTCTATGGGCTGGGGTTTTTTTCAGTTTCTCATACACAATTAAATTACATCTAATTAGGTGTTAAGTTTAAGTGCAAGTAATCAGAGGAGTAGACCTTTTAATTACAAAGTAATTATGAAGTTATTGTGTTGTACAATTACATATTTATCCTCATTAAAACAACCACATGGTGTACGCATAAACAAAATTTCCTTTGAAGTTCGCTATTTTCATAATTTCAAAATATCAAGAATAATTAAATTATAATTTTCATTGTCTTAGATATACAAAATGGTTACATAACCTGGAGATGAAACTGTATAGAAGAGCTTTGCTTTGATTTCCTACTGATTCTGTAGGCAGAAAGACTGCTTGAAACATCCTCAGTTAATGGGTTCATATAGTGATTTTAAAAATCTCTTTCATGAGGAACAACTTTGGAGAAAAACTTTAAGCACTCAAAATCCTTAAATCGTTTACTGCTATTATGGCCTTTTATTCATAAAACCACTTGCTGTGGGACAAAGCGAAATGGCACGTGGCTGGTCCTTCACTCCTGCTTTGGAAGTGTCGCAGCAACGCACTGCAATGCTCAGGGCAGTTGGAACTAGTGATTCTTCACAGCAGCTTGAAAGGGCAGTTCCAGACTAGCCCACTAGCCAGTGGGCTTGCTGACTTATTTGGCAGGCAAGTCTCAAATCCCTGCAGTCACATCTTCTCTTTTGTTCTTACCAGCTACTACATTTCATACCCCGCTCACAATTGACAAAAATTTGCAGCAAATTATTAGTGTTGATGAATGTTTCTTTTTCCTAATACATTGATGCACAGCTTTATCACATCTCCATGGCAGTGATTCAAGCAATCTTTTTAATTAAAGATGGGGAAGGAAATTATGACTTGGATTGAAATCTCCAGTTTATAATACATACGAGATTTGAAACACGCAAGGTTGTAGCTTTGTTCTAAATGTGGGAGCAGCGGGAAGTTGAACATTTGATGACAGTCGGTGTGTGAAAAAGCTAAGATGTAAAGAGTAACTAAAAAGATTTTGCAAACTCTTAATTCAGATGGACAAAATGTAGCTGTAATTAGTAATATTTGTAATTATTGCAATTTACCTGTTATGAAAATCTCCATTTTATTTTTTCCTCTTTCTTTATTGATGACAACTTTCAGAAGGGAAGACTTTAGGTATTGTTTTAAAAGAGCGTTTCAGCATAAGCCTCAGGGAATAGTCTCCTTTCTTGACTTTTTCCAGAAGTTAACTTGCATGACATATTATGCAAAGAGATAAATCCCCTCATTAAGGAAAATAAACCAAATAACCATATGCCTATTTCTCCATATACCAACACAAACTTCTCACACAGGACTCGTACTAGGAACCTTACCATTTGCAGGTATCTGGAGAGGAGTTAGCATTGAGCTATTGATCACCAGAAATGAAGAAATTATCTTTTTTTTTTTTAATGCATGCTTCTATGAACAAGATAATACATAAAAATGAGCTGCACTATCCAAACATCCATAGGGTGGTGGGACATCTATATTTCCTAGTTTCTGTGAGAAAGAAATTCAAATGAAAGGTTTGCAAGTGCTAAATGGAGCCCACTGAATCTCAGGCTGGATAAAAATCTGTCCAACAGCTAAATTATGATTATGACTATGATTATGATTGTTATTGTCAAACATTTACTTCAGTAAAAGTAGTTGTGTAGGTCATTGAAAACTGTGTGGCAGTTTGATCTAAACTGACATTATTTTATGCTACAGAAAAAAATGATAAAATGAGGAATGATAGCAAAATTGCTATTTTTCTCATTTAGCTGCCAAATAAAAATATCTGGTATTCCCACATTAGAGCATGATCTTTGATAAAGCTGATATTCTTTAGAAACTCTTCAGATAAAGCACTAATGTTAAACTCCCAGCAGCTTGTTTTTTCAATTCAAATATAATAAAAACTGGTTGGGAACCCACCCTGCAGAGTTTTCTGATTAACATACTGCTAATGAGTGGATAGTTTGCCTTTCGATGTTTTGCATGACATGTTTTATTCTGGAAGAATATTTCTTTCAGTAATCTCACAACAGAAGTTCAAAGAACTAGGAAGGAGCAAAAACATGACAGCAAATCCTTTAAGTGGTGAAAAAAAAAGCCTTAACAAAAGTATTTTAAGTAATTTGCGGTAATTTGGAGCTGTCATCTGTGCTAATTGTTTATGACTGCTTGAAAAATAAATTATTTTGAAAAAAACACAAAATCTCAATAGCACAAGATGCTTCCAGTACTGTGGGAAATTGTTTCTTCTGTGAAAATGTGAACATGAAGGACTTTTTTTTAATTATCAAACACCTGCTTTGTTCTAGTTTATAGGAACTCTTTTAAAATTTAAAGTTATTGAATCTTACTGAAGAAAAAAACCCAAGAGTTTTAAATCTTTTGAAGAGTAAGCCCCATTGCAATAGTATGAAACTCAGGTTTCACTTAGTCTGACTGAGACCACTGACTCTTATTTGCAGCTGATAGTTAAAAAACAGGTATCATTTAAATTTTGTTTTAAGATGAGGACTAAAATACTATCAGTAGTACTTTTGGATAGAGAGGGGTATTTTTGGGAATGAGCAGTCAAGTCCTATTTAATACAAACATAATTATTTTACGTTTGTTTGTCTCTCGGGTACTTTTGACTTTTTAATATATTACCCAACCTTTTTGATAATCAAGATGATGTAACTTAAATTGATTTTGACAGTATAAGTACAGAAAAATAGTTGGCAACATGTCTGAATCCTTCATGGAATTGTATTTTATTCCTCTAGTAGCGTGTAAGGAAGTTATAATAAGCAAGTATTTTTCACTCTGTGTATTATTGCCCTAATTAGACCTAAAAACTTCTAATAGCGGAGGTAAGAAATTAATGATACAGTGAACTGATTATCCTGTGGAAGCAGTGTTTAATGGACCAGGTTTGCTTGAGTTTTCTATTTCTTCCTACTAGAAAACTTACTAATATCATGCTGCCTTAAAGCCTTTAATAGTAAAATTGCCAGAGACCTATGTATGAACTTTAATTAGAGAGTATAGTCAAACATGTATGCGCATGCATAGACACAGATGCTCACACACAAATATATGTATGTACCCAAAGATCCTCAACACACATATATCTGCATTCAAAGAGGAAAAATATAAATAATGTAGATTACATTTATGGCCATCAGCTGAAGATTATAATAAAAGACTGGATACAAAGCAAACAGTGTTTGTATATGAGCTTGTTTGGATATTAATGAAACAAAATTTCCTGTTGTTCAGAAGAGCACTTTTCCCTAGCAATGGGAAGAGTTTACCCATGGAAATGTCTTTCCTTTAGCATTCTCAAATAAGCAAAATGCATGTAGGAAAGCTCTCATGGAAAATTTACAAACACAGGCAAAACAATTAGTTCCCGGACTATTAAATCCCCGAAACCCTTAGCAGGCACTCAGAATTGAGAGGGACAGTATACTTCAAAGTCACCATAAACGTTGAACAGCATGGGCTCAAACTCTGCCAAACTCCCTCAAAACTTAGGGTTCCTCCTCTTCAGTTTGGTAGTGCTATTTCATAAATCAAAACCGGTCCTTTGCAATAGGGAATAAATTACACAGAAAAGTATTGTCATTAAACAAATTACAAATTTTTTAAAGCTTAAAACACTGTGAAAGCTCTGTCTTTAGACCATGCTACGGTATGTGTGGAACTCAGGTTGAGAAACAGATGAGAATTTCCTGGCTATAAATCCAAACAATAAATCAAGTTGAAGCCCACTGAATTTGTGTCAGCAGGGAATATACACCCCAGTAGTGACCAATCCATGTAAAAATACATTTGAGCCAGGCTGCGCATTCCTTGTGGCTTGTCCTTGACCTCTTCAGCCCACAAGTGATGTGGGTTTAAAACATTTTAAAAACGTTAAAACAGCAAACCTCAAACTTACAACTTCACAGATTCCTGAAGAGCAGAGATGAGGTGTGCAACTGAACTTCAGTTGTCCCATTCCTGGTGAAATGCTGAAAGCATGAACAAAGCACAAGGGAGAAGCATTGCCTGTTCACAGGTTACAATGAAATTAAAAACATCTGAAGAGTCTGTAAAAATGTACATGAGGCTTAGAGTGATTATCATACATAGGTATCCTGCACCTTTATCACCATCCCTGGAGTGAGTGTTGCTCTGGTGTAGTTCTGAGAAAGGAATTTTTAATTTCTTATTTTTCTACTTAGAAAACTTAGAACTTGGTCAGGAAAACAAAAACTAATTTTTCAAATTCTGTTTGTTTGAATGTGTCTATATAAAACTAATGGCAGCATTTACTGGTGACTTCTATTTGCAATTCAAAATTGGGAAAATGTGAATTAGGAATTCAATTCCTAAGCATGTAGAACTTTCTCTTTTACTTGAAAAATCAAAGGACAAACCTGATAGATGTAAAAATGTACTTTATATATCTATGCTACAGAAAAAAAAAAAACCTGTTTTTTTTTCCCAGGCTAACTTTTCAAAGACTGTGTAGACGCATATTTCATAAATAGGAAATACTATGTTATGAAGACAGTATTAATATTAAATACACTGGTTTCTAGAGACTGTTCTGAAATAAAAGAAGTATGTTATTCCCCAAGGCAATAAGCAAAGCTGCTTGACAACATACGTAGCAAAAGATGTAAAATCTAGGTTTTTATATTGTCTAAGTATTTTTTTGCTCACCCAACGGGGAATTAGTTTTGTGTTTTATTCAAGACAGATACATTTCAAGGTGCTTTTTTTTTATACGCATAAATTTCACAATATTTGTTAAAATTATTTTATCACAGATTGCATTTCATAATTTATTTGTAACTAATAATCAGTAATCAGGAACGTGACTCTGTCACAGAATAACTTTGGCTAATATGGATGGTATTTTAGTTCTTAGCAGGCAGAGGAGAAGGAGGTTTTAGGAAATATATAAAATAGCTTCTGAAAGTGTGTACAGGTTTTAATTTTAGAATACTGTTGCCGTAACATTGATATTTCACAAAGGTTTTGATGACAGTTTCTCTAAATATTCAAAAGTCAATTATATAATTAGTCATAAATTTTCAAAGAATTCTATTAAAAATAAAAGTTTCACTAGTTTTTTAAGAGTGGGGCTATGAAGATACATCACTTACACTCAAACTCCTAATTTGTTACACCAGAGATGCATTCACTTGTGTTAGGATAAGACAGATTTGTAGGAATGATTTACAGTCAAGTACAATATATTGTCCTGGTACTGGCCAGGACAGAGCTGACTTAAGGACATACAGTTTTATTTATATTAGCAGGTGATATTGACAGTGAGATGCACTAGTAAGCTCAGAGTTAGAATTTTACCATATCATCATGCATACTAAGTCAGAGCTTAAGAAAAATAATAATTACATGGCATCGCCTTTTGTCTATATGAGTACACACTTCTAAGTTACCATATTTTACATAAATTAAGATGAAGTTATTCAGCTTTGAAAAAGAAAGAAGATATTTCATAGGAGAAAATGACCATGTACCAGGAAATTACAAAATATAAATAATTTGTAATGTTTCACATGAGTCGCTTGAAGTCACAATGTAAGTCCTCATATTGATGTTGGGTACAGTGGCAAAGTACCACTGAGTTTAACAGAAGCAAACTTGACTTCACATTTTTAAGGGAAATGCAAATTAATTAGAATAGATTTAAAAAACGTCAGTATGAGATCTGACTTTGGAATTGTGTTCTACCAGGCAGAACTTTTCCTATTAAAAACTCAAGGGAAAAATAGAAATTTGTTTTAATGTTAGAGAGGTTACCTTAGAAGCCAGAGGATGGAGTATCCTCAGAAGATACAAGAAACCCAGAGAGAAAGTTGAAGCGTCTTTCAAAAAATGAAATATGCAATTTGCAGGCCTAGTTCCTTTAAAATTATCTGTGGCTGACAATAGCAGTGCTCTCATAGATGCACAGTAAGAAATCTGTCTTACTTTTTCTCCTTCAAGCAGACATTATTGTGAAGGTTTAGATTAGCAATGAAAACGTGTATTTCAGGATGATGGCAGCCGGCAGTGACCGGTTCACAATTTGGCATTATATGTAACTTACAGTTAGTGTTGCAGATACATCGGTTACTGACCTGGGAGACAGTATTGTTAATGAAACAAATAGGTACTGTAGTCTGTAATTAAACATATATGTTAAAACAGTAGTTGAAGGTTCAGTATAGCATCATTAGAGCTTTGTCTTCTGCTTTCTGCTAAAGGATAAAACAGAATGATGGCAACTTTTCTCAGTTTTATAGACTAAATATAGTTTTGCATGAGTCTCGAGAGGATTTGTTTACATTTCCATTGGCTTATAGCACGCAGTATTAGGCATCTGCCTTGAAATTATTTCTCTGAGAGGAGTGATTACTTTTTTTGTTTTTGCATTTTCCCCAGTGTGCCTTAATTTCCTTTCAGCATTCCATTCACACAATTTATCCTGGGTTGTCAAAACAGTGAGTACATCCTTCAGGATATAAAACATAAAACCTGTCAATGCAGCGCTATTTATCGACACTAATGTATTAGCCTTATGGTGTTGTCTCTTTTCTTTTTATCATCTGCTGAATAAATGAATAAATAGATTTTTGGCCTTCACTGTTTCTTTTTTGCACCACTGTGCCTAGGAAATGTCATCAGTTCACCACTGACAGAACTTTCTGTTCTTCAGGGAATATCCAGGTTCGCATTTAGACTTTTAAGGACTGAAAGAAGAGCATATGTAGGCTTATCCCAGCTGCCAATTCTTTGCATTTATAGTGCAAATTTACTCACATCACATTTTGACATTTGTAATGCTTTGTTCTTACAATGCCAATATAAATAAATACATGAACAATCATTCAAATTCTGAAAAAAGAGCAGCATCTTAGAATAAAAATGTTCTTATTTCTGGTTAACTCCAACTGCTAGTTTCTACTTCTCTGCTAAGGTTTAGATCAAGATAAGCATATTTAATTTACAGGGAGAAAATAAAAAAGTTGCCTAACATTGAGTTTTGCTACTGAACCCATTGTCAAGATGACAACACAAATGTGTCTTCTCTCTGTAGTCACAGAGACAAAATTTAGTAGAAAGTAACTGGTGATCCAGCAGGGTTATGAATCCAGGAAGGTTTGGGAATCTCAGGGGAAGTGAACATCATTTGGGGGTGTATTAGAAGGGGGGTGGCTAGTAGGTTGAGAGGTCCTTCTTCCCCTCTACTCTGCCCCGGTGAGACCACACGTGAAATACTGTGTTGAGTTCTGGGCCCCTCAGTTCAGGAAGGACATAGAACTCCTTGACAGAGTCCAGCGCAGGGACACCAAGGTGATTAAGATGAGGACAGGCTGAGGAAGCTGGGTCTCTTTAGCTTGGAGAAGAGGAGACTGAGGGGTGATCTCATTAGTGTTTGTAAATAAGTAAAGGGTGAGCGTCAGGAGGATGGATCAAGTCACTTCTCAGTGATGGTCAGTGATAGGACAAGGGGCAATGAGTCCAAGCTAGAGCATAGGAAGTTCCATGTAAGTGTAAGGAAAAACTTCTTCACGGTGAAGGTGATGGAGCACTGGAAAAGGCTGCCCAGAGAGGTTGTGGAGTTTCCTTCTCTGGAGACATTCAAGACCAATCTGGACATGTTCCTGTGTGATTTAATCTAGGTGGTCCTGCTCAGGCAGGAGGGTTGGAATAGATGATCTTTCGTGGGCCCTTTCAACTCCTAAGAATGTCTTTCTGACATTCTGTGATGCTTCGGGAACTTCCTAAACTGTATGGTGTTCCAAAAAGTATTCTTGCATGTAAACTTCAGAAGATGTTTTTTTCTTGTAACTGGTAAAAGTTGCATTTGTTTTGGTTGTATGCTGAATGCTCACAGAGGAAAATGATAGCTGAGCATGTTCCAGATTTCACAGGCT
Source organism: Heliornis fulica (assembly GCA_013399135.1). Lineage (NCBI taxonomy): Eukaryota > Metazoa > Chordata > Aves > Gruiformes > Heliornithidae > Heliornis > Heliornis fulica. Next base: position 163,134 of record VXBZ01012881.1, on the reverse strand, counting down.
CCCAAACCACAGTGAAATGAATTCACAGCTTTCTGGAGTGGTGTATATTCAAGCTGGGAAATAAATGTTCCTTTTGACATATATATTAAATTAATTAAAATAAATAGTCACCAATTAGCTTCCTCTTTAATAGCAAGCTTTGCATTTTTGAAATTGAAATTTGAGTATATTCAGGGACATTTTTTCCTACCATTTCTTCCTTCCTGCTTGTTTATTTCAGTCCTTCAGCCAATAAAGGAATTTGCAGTAAATATGCAATAAAGTTTAGTATAATGCATTCAACTGCCTGAAATATTTTTAAAATACAAATTTAAAATACATTTTTAAATTATTTAAAATTAAAATAAAATAAATTACTTATACATTGTGAACTGGAAATATCTTAGACTTTCTAATTTAAAAACAGCTCCAAGTTTGGACCAGTATCAGCCTCTATCTTTCTGCTTTTCTCTCCTTGGCATAAATGCTTTGATAACAATCTTTGCACTATGCTCTACAGAGATGTAAGTCCTCATAGATATAAATATATTGTTTAAAGCCCTGATTCCAGCAAAACCAATTAATCTTTTGTCTGCCCGCTTGTGAGAATTATCTGCCCAACAAATTGAAATCATGCAGATCTTAAACTGTACTAAATACAATACTTTATGCAGATAACGTGAAAACTTCCTTCCAAGTATTACGTGCTCTTTTTTGGTTTTCAAGGACACTGAGATAACACAAAAACGATAAAATAATTTTCAACATCAAAACAAGTTTCTGAATATTTATAAGTGGTTTAAGATGGGGAGAGATGAACCCAGTAGACTATCAGTTTCATAGCTCATTTTAGACAGATAAAAAAAAAGTTGAAAAAGAACTGAAAATAGTCAGATCTTTGTATTATTTAGATGTATTACTTAGACTAAATGAAAAACTGATCCCAAGTGAATATACAAACTGGTGCCTTGTTTCTGAAAGACAAAGGGAAATGGAGCACTAGGTTTTAGAAAGGCAGATTTTCAGAAGTGTCAAAAGAAGCATGTGGAAAATATTTGTGCAAGAGATATTCCATAAAGTTGTAGATTTTGAAAACTGGTAAGAGAAAAAAGATTTTCAGTCTGATGAGTCATGCCAATCATCATATCTGCAGTCTGTTCTACAGAACTGAACTGAACAGAAAATACAGACTCTGTTTTCTTTCTGTTTGCAATAAATTAAAAAAATAAATCAGTGTACTGAGAAGAAAAACATATTTTTGTTTTCCCTTACCAAACCATGAAGAAACTGAAAACTTACTTTGTTAGTGTAGGATCCTAGGTAAATTTGTGCCTTGAAGGCATCTACAGCAGCATAATATACTCAGCATGTAAATCTTTGCATCTTGGTAAGACACTATCCTTACCATGGTTTTACAATGAAAACTCTTGTTGTCATTTTAATTTCCTAGAGGTATACAACTATGTTCATGAAACACATTTTTAGCTTGCAGCAGTATTTAAGTGTATTTATTTTAAAGTACTGTGTGAAGAACTACAGTATTTTTAGCCACAGCTTTTGCAAAGCTTTAGTTGAACAGCTGAGTTAGGTTGTTTGGCTGTTTTTTCTTTTTGCTTTCTTCAATCTTCTGTGTAAAATTGAGCTTTAATTTATATTTCTAAAGTTTCAGCCTGTTGCCCTTAGATAATTTAATTTTAATAAACTGACTGTCCTCAAATCTGACCCGTATAGTATATTTCAGTGAAGCTGAACAGTCAGTCCTGAAGAGTGAAGGCATATATATATATATATATATATAGGGCCATATGAATAAGGGAGAGTGTATTTATGGAGACCTTATATGTATGCATTGATTTCTTTTTGTTACTGAGGTTGACTGACAAATAGCAATGTATTGAGACACCATCAATCAGTAAAACAAAAAGATCTCAATGAGATTGTCTAAAGGAATTTCAGAACTCTGGAATGCTACAGATTTCATCTAGAGAAATTGCACCACATTTTTTACTTACTAGTATTTCAAAAAAGGGCTAGGCTTCGTATGAAGAGTTATCTGCTAGCTATTCTTCAATGATTTCACTCTCCTTTTTCACACTCCATGTGTTTGATTTGTCACATATGAAAAAATATGCTAATCAACATAACCCCCTCAAAGTTACTGTGGAAACAAGGGTTTTGTGAAAAAATATCAAGGTATTGCATTCGCAGCAAAGCTGCACAACATTGAGCAAAATCTTGAAAGCAGAACTGAGCAGAGTGGACCTTCAGGAAGGACAACTGTCACTTCCTGAGGACCAACAACTGTAAAGCTCCCTCCAGATCCAAACCATTCAGTGTGACATTGGATCATTCTTAAGAATAGCATCTGAATTAGATTTAGAAGACTTAGAGATATTTTCTGCTTGCAAGCCTGGCTTAACCAGAAAATGGTTAACAAAAAGGGGTGATCTGTATGTGGCTGTTGTGGTTTTGACTGAGATAGAGTTAGTTTCCTTTCTACAGGCTGGCATAGTGCTGTGTATGAGATTCAGTATGAGTAACGTTGATAACACAATGAAGTTTTTAATTGTTGCTCTGTAATCATAGTACCTAGACTAAGCCAAGGACTTTCCAGCTTCTCACACCCTGCCAGGTGCACAAGAAGCTGGGAGAGCACAGCCAGGACAGCTGACCTATTCCTGACCATACAGCATCGTGCTCCTTATAGATAACTGGGGAAGCAAGCTGGGAGGTGGGATTGCTGCTTGGAAACAGACTGGGTATAGGGTCTTGATTTTTTTTCCACGTGGTGAGCAATTGTATTTATTCATCACATTAGTATTAGTATATCATCATAATCATCATCTATATTCTTCCTTTTTGATCCTGTTAAACTGTCTTTATCTTAACTCCTGAGCTATCATAGGTTTTACTCATTCTCCTCCCCATACATTTGACGAGGCAGTAGTGAGCAAGGAACTGCATGGTGCTTGGTTACCAACTGGAGTTAAACCACACCCTGAGTTTGTACCCGCATTGCTCTACCTCTTCTTGAGCAGAAGCTACTTACCTCGTCCCACACTTCATACTCCTCAACCTCAATTCTCCTGTGGTCCCATAAAGGGGTAATGCTGTGCCATTGGTGCATTTATTCAGGTGGCTTTATTGGTCCATTTGTTCAGTTTAATGCATCTGAAATAAGGCTCCGTTCTGTCTAAAAAATTAGTGTGATTTGCTTTGGTTGACAATTTATGAAAATTAAAATAGTAAGGACATGGTTCTTTCTGGACAAATGTTACATTATTTATACCCTCAATTATTAATATTCTTTGTCCATCTCTTCATTTCCCTTTCTTTTAGCCCCCCTTTTCTTCTTGTATTTCATAAGCATTAGGCCTTTGTTTGATAATTTAATTACACTATCTAAAATCAAACTGAGACTATCTAAGGGTTGTGGTCTTATCCTGGGTCAGTGCAAACTTGTGCACTGAGTAAGCAGACAAGGATAGAAAATATGACGAGCGTGACTGAATTTTCTTTTTGAGGTTTGTGCGTTCATTCACATGGAAAAGGGCAACATAGGCAGATGAAAACTCAAGATAGTATTAGCTGGACTCTGTGAAAATAAAGAGCTGAACTTTGCTCAGTCTGAGCAGAACAAAAGTGCAGAAATGATCGTGCATTGCTATGGGAGCATGTAATAAAATAAGATGTAGTCACACATGTGGCAACGTGATTCCACTATTTCTTTGATCAATCACACTTTCACCTATGCGGATGTCACTCACTTCACTACATGCACCTTTCATCTAATTAATCTGTTCTGATGATACAGCCCCTTATAAAGGAAGTGCTGCAACATTCAGAAATCTGATTTGCTTGTAAAATAACTGACACAATTTCAGTTTGATCATTTTGTTCTTTGAATGTGCTTGTCAAACGAGTCTTAGATGGTGTCTTGACTCTGAATGATGCATCGAATTAGCATTAAATCACTGCTTGCTGATTCTCTTTTTAAAGTCTGTACTCACAGATCTGCAGCTTGACATGAAGTATGCAGTATCTGCCTTTAAAAATGCAAGGAGCTCTATTCATAGCATTAGATTTCATTCCTGATGGAGGCAGTTTCACTAAGGCTTTGAAACTCTTTTTGTATTACCTATTTCATTTTCATAGCTATAGTAAACTGAAAATCAACTTCGAATTATTATTGTGGGATATCAGGGGTAAGTTTACTTATCAGGGGGAAGTTATGGAGAGTGTGGTGAGGTGCTGGAACAGGCTGTTCAGAGAGGTGGTGAAGGCCCCAACCCCGGAGGTGTTCGAGGCCAGGTTGGATGGACCCCTGGGCAACTTTATCTAGATCCATTCCTGGAAGTTGGTGTCCCTGCCTGTGGAGGGGGGTTGGTACTCAATGATCCTTGGGTTCCCTTCCAACCCAGATAATTCTGTGTGATTCTGTCATTCTGTGACCTTAGAAGATTCTGTCACGAGCACATATGCCTAAGTCTTATTATTATACAATTATCAATATTTAAAACATTTTAACAGAATTTTATGTTAACAGTAATAGTAATAATAGTTGCCAGTTATTGTAGGAACTTAAACTCTTTATTGCGTAGTATTTCCAGATCCTTTCACTGGAACTTGCATAAAGTACCTTTGGAAAGAAAAGGCAAGTGCTTAATCTGATGTTTTCTTTGGTATCTTAGATATTAGTACATTAAGGATGTCTCAGCTGAATTTATCACCAGATTATACATAAGTAGTCATTTAAGTGCCACCACATATTTATAGGTTATAATATGGAAAGGTTGAAGCAAGGACTTTGATAATGTGATACATGAATCATTCTAGTTAATTGAATCCCACATAAAGCTTTACCTGAAAGCCAGTAGGCTTTTAGATTTATTTTAGATTTATTGTAGATCCTGTTTTACCAAACTTAAGGAGAGTCTTGGATTCTTGCACAGAGGTCATAATGATCCCTGGAGCTTCCTGTATATTAGAGACCTCTAAAAAGAGAGAAATTAAATAATTCAATAATCAATAAATGATCAATAATAACTCAATAATTCAACCCCCAGAGATCAATAAAAGTTATGCCCTCCAGCAACTTGTGCTGCAGAGTTTCACTTCTGGCAATGTTTATGGATGAGTAACTGTTTGGTTGTGTAAGTCATTCCATACACCTTAATGGAATTTTCAGGTGCAGAAATTATAGCAGAATTATTATTACTATCATCATCATCATCATCATCATCATCATCATCATCATCATTTGTTTATTTTTAGCAAATAATGTTAAAAAGTTTATTTAAGCTGTGGGTAGCTTTTTGTGTTTTAGGAAGCAATGTTAACCTGGCATAGATGACTACTGTGCGAATCGTCAAATAGTTAAGTTAAATGGTATTAAGGATTAACCTGGATGTCTGGTTTAAGACGTGGTTTTACTAGTTTTTATGTAAAGTTTTAGAACTTTGTCATGAGACTATGCAGTATTAATTTTGGATGATAGCTGCATTAAGATGCCATTTTAGTTTCAGATACTTCATAAGCATATTGTGAGAGGGCTAAACCTACTCAACCATGCTATGTTGTTTTTAAAAAGCATGCTGCCCAAGTGCAAGGGGATTGAGAGTGTTCCTAAAGTGGTGTTAAAAGAATGCAAGTAGTAATCTAAATCCCCCTTTAGGACATTAATCTTTTAACAGTAGTATCAGCTAAAATTGGCATTGATAATTCAATCCCTCAAGAAGTGAATTTGCATTTGGCAGACAATGTTAGGAACATCTGCAACAAGTGCTCAAAGCTTTTGTTCTGAATGGATGTAGAAAACAGCCATAAACTTACAGAGAATATTCATTAAACACAGTGCTTGTTAAGCAATTTGTGAGCTCCACCAAACGAATCACAGTGCTTAGAAGTCACCTTGAAATACAGACTTTTTTCCTTAGAAAACAGTACATGAGGAAAAAGTTTTAAAAAGGCTTTTCTATGTTCTATTTAATGGAAGATGTACAGGATTTGTTTTTTCCTTTTTTACGCATAGCTTTTAGTGAAGTTAATAGCACCTGCACTATAATGGTCCTCATTATAAACCTATAAATCTCTTTTGAAACTTAAAATGCTTCAGAGCTATTAACCAGTAGTGTATTGTATTTATTAGGATCATGAATCTCTAATTTGTAATCTAGAAAGGCACTGACTTAGTGAAGAGGCTATTCACTGTCAGGTGTGTATATTTTCTATAGGTCTTTTTCATAAACTGTTCTGGCTTGTTTTGTTGATGACTAAGTCTTAACTTTTACTTAAAGTGATTTGTTGTCTTATCTCATAAATCCACTAAAAGCAGATCAATCTTGATATTTTCTGCTTCTTTACTCCAATTTTTCTGAGAATGGCTCGCAACAGCTTCACAAGAAGAAAGTATATTTTTAATGCTATGCATCGAATTACATGTGTAGTTTTTGCAAGTTTTCATTATTTGTACATACTATTTCACAAATGATTGTTTAAATTTCCACTACAGAGCAAAGTTCCATCTCCTTATATCTCCTTATTGGCCATAAATCAAGGCTACACAGCCTGAGAGTCAAGAAATGTGACACAGTTGTGTAGTAACTTTAAGTCATACAGAAATATGTTCCTGTGACAGGTAATGGAGACCTTTCTTTAGATGTTTTACACAGGTATGAGATAGCACATAACTTGGACTTTTTTTTTTTCCCTTCCCTTCCCTTCCCTTCCCTTCCCTTCCCTNCCTTTCTTCTTTTTTTTTTTTTCCACCACCCTTCTGTAATTACAGACATTACCTTTACTTGACATACTCAGGAAAGACTGTTAAAACCAATTTAATGTTGTTTACACACATAGTCCATTACATGTATTTTCACAGAATCTCAGAATGATCTGGGTTGTAAGGGACCCCAAAGATCATTGAGTACCAACCCCCCTGCTGCAGGCAGAGTCACCAACCTCCAGGCCTGGATCTAGACAAGATTTCCCAGGACCTCATCCAACCTGGCCTTGAACACCTCCAGGGTTGGGGCATCCACCACCTCTCTGGGCAGCCCATTCCAGCACTTCACCACTCTCTCCATGAAGAACTTCCTCCTCATATCCAATACCGAGACTTGTCAGCCAACTTTTATAGCTGTATTTGTATTATAGGAGGAAAATAAAATATATATTGCCTCATTTTTTTCATAAAGATAGTGATAAGGAAAAGCATAATGTTTTATTAGGTTATTTTCTGTTTAAAATAATTTTAATGATTGTGAAAGTCAATAGTGTGAAAGTCAATAGTGTTGACTGAAAATATCAATATCACTAGACCTTACTAATTACTAATAATTCATATTTAAAGAAAGACTTCAGGATATTGCCTAGTACTATTTCTTTATTTTTTAAGTTTTCTGCCAAGATGACAAAAGAAAAATATTCCAGGCAAAATATTTCAGGCATGCATTAGTCCAACACAGCACCAGAAAGTATTGTAATATATTTACTACTGCTGCTGTAGGGCCCAGAGTAGAACTATATAATTCATCCAGAAAAAAAAAAAATCCCAAAATATTACTCTTTCCTAAATATACATAATTCACATTGGAATTATGTTCATGTTGGCCTAGCTCTTATTTTATAGATTTATTTTTGCTGTTTGCAGAGATTTCTCTTGGTAACCTTAGTCATTCCCTGCTATAGGTGTAAATGATCACTGCTTTAGCTCAGAAAGATCTTATTTTTTGGAAAGGGAGATCAGCCCAAGGCACAGCTGCTCTGTGCTAGTAAGGACCAGAGGGCTCTCCCCAAGAGGACCCTCGCAGGAGGGGAGGGAGGGCAGGAAACCACAGCAAATTCCCACTGCTTAACCCGAGGCACCCATGGAAGGTGATAGACACTTTCCACAGGGAATGAGAAATTCTTAGATTTAGACTTTCAGAGGTAATAAGACCTGGAGGCATTAAAGGCATTAAAGCTATACCTGCAGTGCAGCCTTGCATAATTTTAGGAGTTTTACGGTTGTTGGTTTTATACAGTTTTGGGGTAAGTTGGGCAAAGTCATTTGGGATTTATACAGGCACGTCCAGAGATTCTTTAAAATACCTACCATTGTTAACGTGCTACATCTTGCCATGGCTCCATCCATTCAGCAGATGTCAGGGAATACCTTACTCTGAGTAGTTTCTGAGAGGAACCAAGAGAGACGTGTTCAAGGGGCTCCAAATTTAGACATATGCCTTAAAATTTTCCTTATATTTAAGAAAATAAGGAAAACAAGAATGAGAAAGTCTTTGTCTGCTTTTTCCCAGCTCCATCTTCTATATATCTGCAGAGTTTCCTCCCCGAGATGTGTTCTCTTTGGATGGTATTTGTCCATATAATGTTAGCTGAAGCTCACAGAGTAAACAGGACTGAAGAGTGCCATGTCATCCTTATGGGAAATGAAGTTTTGATATAATGAAGAAGGATTATCAAGCACCTCCAGGGAAAATGACATGCCTATCAGGTCCAGAATATAATGTTCTTTCAATAAATAACAAAGAAAAAGGTTGGTGCTTTTTCTGGAGTGTTTGGTTTTTTCCTAGAATCTGGATTTCAAGGTAATCACAAGTTAACCCAAAGTCACTGGTGTAAGCAGCCCGTCAAAAGCTGTGATTGTACTGGACAAATGTGCCAAAAAGTTGTATTAGTAAGGTAACAGTTGTTCTCTAAGTAACTGTTAGACTACTGTAGCTGGAATGAAGTCATACTGCCCATGACTGTCTGTTCATGTGTCTGCTAACACAAGAGCCTCCTGCACCAAGCACTTGCCCCTGCCTGGTGGATTGGTCAGTAGCTCAGTTGGTAGAGCATGGGTACACTTAGAGAGTCTGAGTACTGCACCAACACAATAACCGCAGGCACAGAGCCCCCTCCTCTGCCCCACCAGCCCCTTTTGTAGGGGCTTCACTGATGTCAGGTGGTGTGGAAACAGCTCCGGCCAACTCAGCTTACCTGGGCTGGCTGCTTGGGGAGGTAGTTCTGGCCTGGCCACAACCAGGACATTAGCATAGTGCTGTATCCTTGTAAATGTAAATATTTTGATTAATTCTGTAAAAGTCCACAACAGCCTTTTATTTTAGCTGTCAAAATAAGGCTTCCTATGAGAAGACTTCAGACACAGATAGGGATTTCTTTTCAAGCTGATCTTTAATCATAAATGTCAAACCTTTAACATAAAAAAACATTTGAAGGGCAAGAAACTCTGTTACATTCAGTTATTGATTTTGAAGACCCTGACCCTTGCCGAGTATCACAGGCCATAGTGGCTATTCACAAAAGTGCATTAATAAAAACAAATAAAAAATTTTTTCAGTCTTTTTTCTGTATAAATCCAATAAAAAAAAAACCAACAAAAAAACCCCCAAAACAACCAACCGCAAAATCCACCACCAACAAAATCCTCACTGTGCAGGACTAACAATACATTCAGATCTCAAACACTGTTGTTGAAATCTGCAATTGTTGCAGCTAAGCTCTTCTCTAAAACAGCTTTTGTTTTCCTTTTGGCAGCAATACTGTGCCTGGCTGATATTATGGAAGCACAGTTTCTGGTAATTAGAGTGAGCTGGAAGTTTTCAGAGCAAATAGTGTTCTGTTATAAAATACTGACTTAAAGACGTATCATGACATTGTAAGAAAGAGTTTCTGTTAGACTGCAGGACTGCCTACATTTCCAAGCTTGCAGCATCAGCAGCGCAAGGCACACCTGCCCGGTGTCCTCCTTCAGGCCAGGAGACCTCTTTAAGTCCGGGACAATGTCATGCCTGTTTGGCCAGGGTCTGAGTCCTGAGTCCTTTGGCTTCTAAAAAAACCTTTCTGTGATTGTGATAATCACAGAATGATAGAGTTATTCAGGTTATAAGACACTTGAGATCACAAACTCCAGCTGTTAACCTAACAGTGCCAAGTTCACCACAAACCATGCCATTAAGCACCACAATGACATGTCTTTTAAATAACTCCAGGGATGGTGCTGCAACTACTTCCCTGGGCAGCCTGTTTCAATGATTGACAACCATTCTGGTGAAGAACTTTTTCCTAATATGCAATCCGTATGTCCCCTGACACACTTGAGGCTGTTTCCTCTTGTCTTATTCCTTGTTATTTGGAGTCTTAGGGGAGACCTTATCACTCTTGTCCTATTGCTTGTTATCTGGAGAAGAAACCAATCCCACCTGGCCACAATCTCTTTTTAGGTAGTTTAGAGAGAGATAAGGTCACCCCTCAGCCTCCTTTTCTTCAGGCTGAACAGCTCCACTTCCCTCAGCTGCTCGTCTAAAGACTTGTGCTCCAAACACTTAACCAGCTTCACTGCCCTTCTCTGGATCTGCTCCAGCACCTTGATGTCCTTCTAATAGTGTGGGGCACAGAACTGAACACAGTACTCGAGGTGCAGCCTCACCAGTGCCAAGTACAGGGCACGATCGCTTCCCTAGACCTGCTGGCCACACCATTTCTGATAAAAGCCAGGATGCTGTTGGCTGCCTTGGTCACCTGGGTTCATTGCTGGCTTATATTCAGCAGCTGTCAACAAGCACCCTCTGGTCCTTTTCTGCTAGACAGTTTTCCAACCACTCTTCCCAAGCCTGTCACATGGGGTTTTTGTGACTCAAGTGTCCTGGCACTTGGCCTTGTTGAACCTCAAACAGTTGGCCTTCAGGTAATGACCCAACCTGCTCAGATCCCTCTAAAGAGACTTCCTACCCTCAAGCAGATCAACAATCCTGCCTGTCAGGATCTTTATTTGAAAAAAGGCTAAAGAATGAGCTCAAGCACTAGACACAAAATCATTACGTCCTTCCCTGGTTCTTTTTGACTGTCTACTTAATTCCCAGATTCGTTGTGTTCAGGGAATTTGCCCTGAGAAGCACATGTGTGATCTCCTCTGCTCACATGCTCAATTGCTGGACACTTTTTGCCTAGGGTTATAGCTTCAACCTTTGGATGCAAAGGGCAGGGTACGGAAACTTGACAACTTGACCTGATCCAGAACCTGAGAGGTTCTGTATTTTCTATGATAGGATTTCTATATCCTATCATAGAAAATATAGAATCCTTAGAGGTTTTCAAAAGTGATAAGCTTTGAGAAAGCCTTCAGACTGTAGCATGAAAGAAACTAAATAGACCAGTATTAGGAAGCCGTCACGAATTCACAGTTTCTGCTGAAGTGTGACAGCACAATTGTCTGAACTACATTCAGTTCAAATATCTGCAGACTTCTAGGGACAGGTGTCAGCTCTCTCCCTCTTCAGAAGGATGGCCATGACTCTAGCTTGACTGAAAAATGGGAGGACACGGACACTCCAATCCAGGCTCTAGGAGATCTAACAGCTGGTTATTGAATCTGAGAATCTGACAGCATCAGTGAACAAAGGATTTCAAGAAAGTGTGTCTGTGTTGCTGAATACAGAGATCCCTAAGGAAATATCATTATTGAAAATGTTTCAGAATTTCCTGTGTATTGATCAGAAGTTTGCCTTTATGAATATCTAGTTTCATGCTATAGCTGTCAGAGACGCTTTAGATTCATATTGTTAATTAGACGCCTTGTGATTCAGAATATTTTTATTCATACTTTAATGCATGGGTTGTTTTTCAGTTCAGTGAAGCTATATTTGTCATCCAAGTGAATCAAAACCATCTAAAAATAGACAAAGGAAGTCAATAGAAAAATCTTGCATAAGAGAACTTCCCATTGGCATATTCTCAGTGGAAATCTGTACCTGTACTTCTTCCTTCCATGTCAGCTGGTATCCCCTAGCTACTGAAGGAGAGTGATTTCAGCAATATGAATTTTGGTAGGAGTGGACAGAAAAAGTTCTGAGATCCTTAACTGTATAAGATTTAGTGTGGGAAGGACAAAACTTTCTCTTTTGCACCTCCAGGAAAGAACAAAATGCTTATTTCTGAAGTTCTGATGCCCTCTCACCTGAAGGAGATGCTCCTGGCAATGAGTAACTTGCAGAAAAAAGCCTCCTCCCCCTATTTTGGTATCTTCTCCCACCTGGTCCATCAGGAAGAGCAGCTGAGGAAGCTTTTCCTCTAACCCCTGGGACTCAACTCTGAGTCACTGCAGAATATGCACAACTGCAGAATATGTTTGAGAATACAAAGCAATCGTGTTTTTTGTTACCACACGTGATAGAGAACTAGGACTAACAAGCTATAAGGCTAAGAAATCATTTGATCAATGATAAGACAATAACTCTCTAGTGGTCATGCAGTCATCAGTCAGGTCAGGAATGGGCTGATCTTTTTTGTTGCTGGGTGCCAACATCCAGTTTTTCACTTTTTTCCCATGGACTTTTATACCTTCCTGTGACAATTATTTTCCTCAGGCCCAGACCATTCCAGCCTGCTCCCCCACAAATGCCTTCACAAACCTGCTTGGGTGTGGGTCTCTATCTCTCTCCACAGGCTGCAGGTCCTGCCAGGAGCTTGCTCCAGTGTGATCACTGCATCTTTCATATCTCCACCTGCTCCAACATGGGGCCTCCCCATAGGCTGCAAGTGGGATCTCTGCTCCCCATCATCTTCCATGGTCTATAGAGTGACAACTCACTCCATGGTCTTCTCCATGGGCTGCAGGGGAATCCTTCTTTCCTGTGCCTGGAGTGCCGCCTCCTCCTCTCTTCTTCTCTGACCTTAGCGTCTGCAAAGTTTCTTACATCTTCTCACTACCTTCTCCAGTGGCGAAACGTAGATGTTTGTGTTTTTCTGTCTCTAAAATGTGATTCAAAGAGGTGCTGTGACCAGCACTTATTGGCTCGACCTTGTCAGTAACAGGGTTTGGCCTTGAAAGCCCAGCTGGTATTTACTCTGTTGGGCCTGAGAAAAGCTTTCAGCTGTTTCTTGCAGCAGTCACACCCACAGCTCCTCTTCTACACCAGAACCTTGCCCCACACACTACCACAACACCCTGTAATAGCAAAACAAAGACACACAAACTTGCATCAAACTTGGCTTGCAGACTGTGGAACTCCTGCACAAGGGTAAGAGGGCATTATTTTTTGCACAAGTCTTTTGCGCCAAATCTGTTGTACTTTTGGCAATATTCTTAACATGCTTCTCTGGGGAAAAAAGGAAGGGGATTTTTTTCCCCCCTGTAAATCAAAGGCTCAAACTTGGAGAAAGTGCTTTGCTGTTTGCCTTATGCCTTGTGTCACGCTAGGGTTGGTACTTAGGAGATGGTAGGGGCTTTTTGTTTTTACAGTGGTTGGTTACAAACAGAAAGGAAAGGACAAATGCCAGTGTTTCTGGCCCTGATATTTCATGGGTAGACCTTGAAGCACTATGATAACAGGACTATAAGGTCTTTAAAAATTGTAGTCTCCCTTTTTGTACCTTTTTTTGATAAGCAATTAGGCTGAAGAGTATCTCAGTAAAGAGCTTATGGCAGAAGCACCAAACTCTTAACCGTTGACATGCTTTTTACAGCCTTTGACTTAAGACCAATATGGTGTATATTGTGTTTGTCTCAGTGAACCGTTCCTATGACTGGCATTGCAAGAAATCATGTCATTACCAATCTGAAGATGGGAAGGCAGATTCATCTGTTTAATGGTAGCATGAAAAGGTTCCCTTGGTCTGACTGAAGACATATGAATATGAGAAGAGCACTGTGATTAAGGACTTTTAAACAGTTGTTGCCAAGTTTAGTATTTTAGAAATACAGATTTTATACATAGAATAGTGATCATCAAGTGACCTGTGTGGCTTTAAAGTATACTTGACAGCACAGTCAAATAGCATGGCTAGAGCTCACGCAGCTTAAACTTCTGCTGCATGTATGTTATTAATGGTGCCACTATCTTAAGGACTTGTTTTGGCAATACATCATGCCCAGTTAGCCTCAGGCAACCAACTCCACTCTGTCCTGCTGTGATTGTATTTCTATGGGTACACAAACTAAGTGGTGTAAATCTGTCTCTGATAGAACATGTGCTGCAATCACATCTTTGGATTTCAGTCATGTGACAAATGTGGATTAAAATCTGTATAAATGCATGAACGTGTACAATCTCATCCTGTTATTTCAACAGTAAAATTGCTCTGCGAGCAGGTGAAATACAAAACCTGCTTACGCTGTGTTTTGCAGTCATGGTAAAGAGATGTGCTCCTTGTATTCTGCTTCTCACAATGCTATATAAGATATTTCTGCTATTATAGTAAGGGACATAATAAACAGCAAAAATCAATTGTGGGGAGGGGAAGTTGGCAGCCGTTACCGGGCGGAAACATCCTTTGAAATCAGAAAATTGCAGCCATGTAGGCAGCAAAATGATGAGACTACACAGTGCTTACCTGCTTGCTTTCCACAAGGCACTGAGCACAACACTGGTAATACACCCCCCAAGAGGTAACTAAAGATTCTTCTCACAAACTGTGCTATCAAAAACCAATTGTCTGACTGTGTATGCTTGGAAAATAAAATGAACCTGAGTGTTGGAGTAGTGGTACTGCTTCTAGTAGTTTAGTGAGGAAGACTCTAGGGACTTCAGCTCTTTCTTTAGCATCTGTATAGTCTTAGTCTGAACAGGTTTGCCTTGGTCTCTGCTTCTGCAACTTCTTACTGAGGGCTTCCCAAGGACAATTGGGTAAGGGCTTCTTGTAAATGAATGTTCCCTGTGCGACCTGTAATGAAGAGAATGTTAACTGATTATCAGTCTGTTTGGAAAGCATTCCTTTTTTAATTGACCTCAAAGCACTCAAGGAACAAAAGGTATCTGAGTAAAGATGGTTTGGGTCTAAGGCAAACAAGTAAGTCATTGCTTTTCATGGTGTAGTTGCATGGGTTTATTGGAGTCCACTGGACATACAAGTTCTTCAATATTCCATTGATTAAAATTTGGAGAGTTGTGTCTGATGGCATGATCTGGATGTCACAGACAGCATTCCCTTCCTTCAGCTGTCATTTTCTGTGCAAATATTGCACCGCCATCACTTGTCAGGCCAATATTACAATGGAATTAATTTAAATCATAATCTGTTTCCTTTTAGTTTGAGTAGGAAAGTTCAATTCTGTGACTTGAATGTCAGGTGCAATTTTACAGAGGCTGCTTGCAGGGCTGTTGTATCCCATAGAGAAGATAATTACAAAGTCAGAAGGAGCCTTAGGACTTTTTGCTTAGGGAACAGGTTTTGTCCAACAAAATGATATTTTAATTTTCACTGTTTGAATACTGATTGAAATGATGAAACTCATGTTTCTAATGTAGTTTTCACAGCTAAATTAAGTTAATGCAGAAAACATAATACTGCTGTTTGTTTTTCTTCTATGTTACAGATGATTGTGAGTCAAATTCTTCTACAGCGGTGTTTTCTCTTTGTCTACATGAGTGACAGAAGGGTCTAAGTGTGTTAAAGGGTAATAGTTTTCTATGAGATCATGAAGAGTTCTACTGATTTCACCAGTAAAGCACTTAAAGCAGATGTTCAGAAACATTATCATATATTGCCAGTATATCCAGATCTCAGAACACTGGGCTGAATACGCTTTTTGTTTTAACTTCATTAATCGTATTTTTTAAATAATTTGAAATAATGCTTTTTAATAATTTTTGAAATACAGGAAGTTAGGTGGGAAATGTTAATTCAGAAACAAAACTCCAGCTGTTCCAGTCCTCTGTAATTCTGAGAGGCAGGACGCTCTGCAGTGGCTGATTGCAGAACTGTAGAACAGTCCATGTTGGAAGGGCCCCGACAGATCATCTGGTTGAAGCCACTGTGGGAAGGGAGCCTAGATGGGATTATCTAGCATCCTGTCCAACACCATAGGCAGCCATGAAAACCTCCAGAAATGGGACTCCTCCACATCCCTGGGAAAGTTGTTGCAGTGGTTGAGTGTTCTCAATGTAAAAAGTATTTTCTTACCTAGAGATGAAACCTCTCCTGGTGCAACTGGTATTTATTGTCCCAGTTTCTTCTCCACGCAACTCCTTGTGAAGGCAGAACCTCCATCCTCTTTGTAGCTGCCGTTTAAGTACTTAAATACATTGAGTCTTATCTTTCTTCATTAAGAAAAGACCTCTCCTTCAGTCTGCCCTCACAGAGCAGGTTCTCCAGCCCTTTGATAATCTTCATGACCCTTCTTTGGATGCTTTACAGTCTCTCTGCATCATCTTTAATTCTGGTGATCAGAACAGGACATGGTACTTCAGGTACAGCCTGACAAACACTGAGTGGGATGACTCTCTCCCACTGATGCCCCTGCAGATGCAGCCCAGAATCTGATTTACCTTTGCTGCTGCCACAGTGCACTACTGACTCATGTTCACCTTGTTGTCCACCAGAAGCCTGGGCCCTTTTCAGCAAGGCTGCTCCCCAAACTCACAGTTCCCACCCTCTGCTGGCTCTGTGGTTATTCAGTCCCAGGTGCAGGACTTTGCATTTGTTTTTATTAAACTTCATAGTGTTATTAAATTACACTGCCCTCTCTACAGATGGCTTAATATGAGAAGGTCTGAAGCAGGTATTTATTTTAAAGAATACTGTTAACGACAAAGCCCAGTCGTGTTAATCTAATCTGCAGGATGAAGGATGCAGAGCTGTCTTCTTTTCCTTTAGGGCTATTGATGCATACATGGTCACTAAGTTTGCTTACAACCCTTTAATTTATTAACATTTATTCATTGCTGGACTTATAAAACAGTGCAGTGACTGTATGTTTGTATTCTCACCAGCCATGCAGTTAGTCCTACCATTCTGTTAGCAGGTCAATATCAGGGGATTTAGGATTTTTATTAGGACAGAATCTATAAAATATTTACTTCCTCAGAAAGAATTGCTTCTGAAATTGTTAAACTTGTAACATGACCGATAAAAATTTCTGGCTGATGCAAAATATTTTATGTGCTCATGCTTCCAGTTCTCATAATGTAACCAATGTTTGCATGAGATGTTCAGGAAATCTGGCAGAGAAATTGTTAAGGGTAGTGTTATATTCCATAGGGTTTACTGCTCCTTCAGATTGTATCTTCTGCAAGTAACCACGCTCAAATCGGTTCTGGCATTTTGAGACACGGTTGAAGCATTTATCCAGCTTGAGAGTTGTAAGTTGCAATTTTTTTAAAGACTCTGGTGAGGTTTGTAGCATGTTATGGGGACACCAAACTGCAATATATCTGAATATAAAACAAGTGCTTTATAAATCGTTTTATCACACTTCAAAGCAACATGCTAGCAGGATTGCCAGATTCAAGTGCAGAACTTGCCAATTTGCATCATGTAAAGGCAGGTGCGAGATTACAGCTGCAATAAAACTGAAATTGAATACTGGTAGCTGAGTTTGTAGTAGGCAAATGATTTGATTTATATAACATAAGCCACATGAGGAGAGATATGTAGGTCAGCATCTTCAGCTGGAAACAGTGGTTAGAAGAGTTGTGGTAGGTCTCTGGGAAGTGCTGAATTAATACTTGTTTAGTCTGGCAAAATGCTGGTGCAGCGTAACTATGTTCTGCCAAACTTGTCTTGGGAAACACCATTTGCAACAAGGAAAAACTAGTCAGTTATATCCAAAGCCACTTGTGGCATAAAAATCTTTGCTAAAATTAGCATAAGAATGGAGACCATATGGAGTTTCCCAGGGCAAGAATTGGTACATTAACTGTGAGCACTGCAAAATACTTAAGGTGTATAAATACACAAATCAGTGATTAAACTCCTTTTAGAGTAACAGAGCAATACATTACAAAATGCAAATAGTAAATGATCCTGTTCAGGGAACTAGAGGAAGCACAATCAAATACAGCCTGCAGAGTTGTTTCAAATTCAAGCAGTCTGTTATATCTCAGATTTGTACAAAAGAAAAAAAATCTAAGAAAGCACACAACTATTAATAAGAAACCATAAACAAACCCACAAACCCCTCCACTTTTATTTTGAGAAAATAATATTGGTTCTCCTTTTTTTGTCCAAAGATTGAACTAATGACCTATTGATTCTAACATGAGTTGGGAGATTTAATGAAAAGCAACACAAAATGGTAATCTCTGCTTTCATAAAAGGAAATTAAGATTAAACATATAGAGGTGACTGTCAGAAAGTTTCCATTCACCATTCCCAGGAAGGGGCTCAAGGTTTTGTCCAAACTGTAAGCCTTTGGAGACTGCAGGCAGTCATGGTCAGTACAAACATGGTAGGACTTATGAGCCAGGATTTCTAAAGACTTCATCTTTACAAAGTATACATGAAAGTAGACAAGCATTACGTTGGCACAGAGCACTGGAAAATGTATATTTATAAACTGACTTGAGTCTCCAGTGCAGGAAAGAGGAAGAGGAAAAAATTGTTGATGCAGAACATGAAGAGTAGCAAAATACTTGCAATATTATTTCTTACTACCAAAATGCTGGAAGTATGTGACAGGGGAGAAGGACTGGAAATGTTGCTTTTAAAAAGATGATTATAGTTTAGCAGTTTTTTGCGATGGCATGTGGTTAGTATAGATGATTTAGGAATATATATCATTGGGAGAGGAAAGCCATGAGACACTATAGAAGTTGTGAGAGTTTCTGATAAATGTCAATTTCGTATTTTAGCAGTTAGGACCCATATGAATAAGTGAAGATCCAGTGAATTAAAAACAAGAAACTTAATGAAAATACATGTATTACAAAAAAGCGCAGTAGGAATCTGAGTGAGTTTGTAGCAGCTAAGGTGGGAGGTTGGTATTGTAATAGAGAAAGAAAGATTGTAAATAAATAAGCAAGAAAAAATTAACTTTTCTACAAAAATGACTGCTATACTGTGTTCAGTTTTTCATGAATTTGTCACAATACTCAGCATAACATGTCTTTAAATTCTAGACCCATGGCTGTTACTCACTAAGCATGGTGCCTTGGTGATTAGCATTAGTTCAGTTGATAGTCCACAATCCTGAAAAAGAGTCCGACAGAGAAGAAAAACAAACAACCAACTTGAAATGAACAGTGGAAAGGAAACTGTATTTTATAAAAATTCTTGACTGCAACAGCACTAGAGGACTTTCTCACTATAGAAAGCACAAGCTACCAGTGTGGCTGAACAAGGATAGTAGTTTTACCCTGTACATCCAATAAGCAAAAAAATGAATAGGTTACAGATGTTAAGGATGAGGTTAGGGATT